>JAJIBD010008767.1:0-59559 GCA_021461705.1 Cryptotis parvus
AAAATAGCAGTTCTTAGGTCAACACAGTGGGCAGGCAGACAGCTGCAGCCCTGGGCTTCTGGCCGGAGGGCCGGTGATGGTGTTACAATGCTGTGGGGTCCAATAAATTGAAGTTAACACATGATAATATGATCAAGAGGATGACACTGAAAGAAGCCAGCGAGAGGCTCCCTGAGAACCTTTATAACAGACCTGACTGTGATAGTGCACAGGAGCAGTGGACAAAATAAATTCTACCTTGAACCACACCCAAAAGGGGTTATTCAGGAAAGAAATGAGAGAAGAACGGGCAGAGAAATAATGGCATGGGCTGGGGCAATAGAACAGCAGGATGGGTGTTTGCCTTGCACACAGCCTATCTGGCATCCCATATGGCCCCCTGAGCACCACCAGGAGAGGGGCCATGAGTAACCCCCGAGCAACGCTGGGTGTGACCCCAAAAGACAAAAAAAAAAAAATAAGTTCCACATTTTTTCTGATGACCAAGACCCTAGCAGACCTTGCGGGGCGGTTTGGGGAAAGTAAACCACATGTCTACCGAGACGTACTTTCTTACTTCATGGTAGCGTATTCACCATTTTTGGGAATTCACAGCACTTCCACTTGGGATGTGTATTGGGGCAAAGCACAGGCTCTCTAGAGCATGAAATTTTCTCTCCTCTCATTTACCAAATGATCTCATATACTTCACTTTTTGTTCTCTTCCTGAAATTCTTTTCCATTAGGGAAAGCGACTAGAAAACTGGGTAAAATTTTGACTGATTTTCCTTTCTTGCAAAGAGAAATTCCATGCTCGAGTCTAAGTTCCACAGCTTCCTGCGAAAATGGGTGGCAGAGATAATTACCCACGCTGGGTATAACATGTGTGACTACTGCCCTGTGGCGCTGAGACATAGGTATGTACATGCAGGAGCTCGGGGCAGACTTTAGTTCTGAACTTTAGAGTACAAGCCCTGCAGAGGTGGGTGAGAGGGGAAGTGGCAGACTCCCTCACGAGGCTACCACCTCCCTCCCCCATTTCATTTATGCCACTGAAAACAGTTAGTTGGAAACAGGTTTATGCTAACACAAGTTAGCCTCTGGGCAGCAAAGCCAAATGGTAAAAAGCCAGGGAAAACCAGACAGTAACCCCAGACAGCAGCGGCTGCATGGTGCAATGTCCATCTAGTCTCTGAACCCTCACCCGCAGCTGCTGCCCTGACAATGGCCCAACCCCACTGCTTCAGGACTGGTCTTGGCAGAGATACCAAACTGAGTAAAGTTCCAGGTACAATCGTTTTCAGGCTGAAACTCGGGTATTCTAGGAGTCGGGCAGGCAGCCTTCCCCAACCCACTGACTTCCCGAAGCACCAGCAGCTACACCCACACCCCAGTTGCTGCCATGTAAATTCAGCAGCACAGCTCTAGAGCTCCTGGAGAACTGACACTTCCACATTCTCACATCCCAGTAGAGCACAGCAAAGCGGATGGAAAAGAAAAATGGAAGCCAACCAGGCTCAAGTAACAAAACCAAGAACAGAGCAGGCTGAGTAAATCCTCAGTCATGGACCTACTGATCCTACGGTGAGATATATCAATTTTTCTTTTACTTAACTATTTTTTTGTAATTTCATTAGCCATTTAGTTCTAACAAGCATTATAAAATAAATTATTTTGTGCTTCTAAAGGAAGCTGGGGGTGGGTGGCTGAGAACATGGGGACAATGATGGATGGAAGGTCACACTGGTGTTGGGGTTGGTGCTGGGACATTGAGAGCCCATAATAATGATTATGAACATCTTAGTAAACCACGGTGTTTAAATAAAAGTCAAAACTTGGGCCGGAGCGATAGCCCAGTGGTAGGGTGTTTGCCTTGCCTTGGACAGCCTGTGCCGGCCGGGTTCGATCCCTGGCATCCCATATGGTCCCCCAAGCACCGCCAGGAGTAATTCCTGAGTGCAGAGCCAGGAGTAACCCCTGAGTGCCGCCAGGTGTGACCCAAAAAGCAAAAAAAAAAAAAAAAAAGAAAAAAGAAAAGTCAAAACAAACCCCCAAAACCCATGCCTAAAGAATTATAAGTGTTGGGCTAGAGTGACTGTCCTGCAGGTAGGGCATTTGCCTTGCACATGGAAATTGTAAATAATAAGGTTAAAGAGTGGCCAGACTGCTTCTGAGCTGTGATCCAGAGACAGATTCCCAGGGGCAGAGCTGCGACCAGCTCTCCTCATGCTTGGCTGATCATGAGATGTCCAGGAGGGACAGCAGGCTCTGGTCTAGCTCACCAACCCAATAGTGCCTTGGAAAAAGCCTGAGGAATTCCCTGCACCATTATGGCAGTCATTTTCAACGTCTGGACTCCACAGCTCGTCAGAGCCCCACCCTATAGAGAAGCCGATTTCAAGGCCAGGTATCTGGGTCTCGGCAGCTAAAGTCAGTGGGTTTCTGTGGAGATGGAGCTGGGGTCCCTTTCCCCCACCTCTGACCCGTCTAGGAGACCCAGTGGACCTGCCCATGAACTGTCCTGGGCTGTCAGCTGTGATCCAGAGACACAGATACACAGGGCAGAGCTGCTACTGGCTCTCCCTGCGGCATGTGGCCGCTTTATGGTCATGTGGTACATCAAACTAACAGAAACCAACCATGTTCTAGAAATTCACATGGTCAATACAAGAACAGAAGTAGACCAGATTAGCCCCTAACAAATCAGGAAAAGAAAAAAGTCAAAACTTTATCAATATTATTGCCATATATGGGCTGCAATGGTCAATATAACTGGTGCCACCAGAGGGAGCAGGCATAGGGATAGGGGGCCCTGGGAAATGAGTGTCTTTGGTGGTGGGAACACACTGTGGTGGGATTTGTGTTGGATGATGAAATATTAAACTAAAAAAAAATTTTTTTTTTTTTTTTGCTTTTTAGGTCACACCCGGCAATGCTCAGGGGATACTCCTGACTCTGCACTCAGGAATTACTCCTGGCGGTGCTCGGGGAACCATATGGGATGCCGGGATCGAACCCAGGCCAGCATGAGCCCGCGCGTGCAAGGCAAACGCCCTACCCGCTGGGCCATCACTCCGCCCAAACTAAAAAAAAAAATTTTTTTTTTTTTTTTTTTTGCTTTTTTGGGTCACACCCAGCAATGCTCAGGGGTTTCTCCTGGCTCTGCACTCAGGAATTACTCCTGGCGGTGCTCGGGGGACCATATGGGATGCCGGGATCGAACCCGGGCTGGCATAAGCCGGCCGCGTGCAAGGCAAACGCCCTACCCTCTGGGCTATCGCTCCGGCCCCCAAACAAACTAAAAAAATTTTAATTAAAAAAAAATAGTGGCCAGAGTGACAGTACAGTGGATAGGGCGTTTGCCGTGCACACAGTGACCTGAGTTCAATCCCTGGCATCCCACATAGTCCCTTAAGCACCGCCAGGAGTAACCTCAGACTATCAGCAGGTGTGACTCAAAAAAGCCAAAAACAAAACAAAGTTGGGATGTTTGTGAAACAGATCAAAAGATACAATAGCCTAAATGGATCAAAAGATACAAATTTTGTTAGTAAATAATAATAATGTCATGGATATAATACATAGCATGATGACTGTAGTTAGTAAGACTGTATCGAATATTTTTTTTTTTTTTTTTTTGCTTTTTGGGTCACACCCGGCAATGCTCAGGGGTTTCTCCTGGCTCTGCACTCAGGAATCACTCCTGGCGGTGCTTGGGGGACCATATGGGATGCCAGGAATCGAACCCCTGCCCGGCATGGGCGGCCGGCAGGTGCAAGGCAAACACCCTACCCGCTGGGCTATCGCTCCGGCCCCTGTATCGAATATTTGAAAGTTGTTGAGAGAGGGGCTGGAGCGATAGTACAGAAGGTAGGGCGTTTGCCTTGCACACAGCTGACCTGAGTTCGATCCCGAAATCCCATATGGTCCCCCCAAGCACCGCCAGGAGTAATTCCTGAGCATTGCTGGGTGTGACCCCAAAGAAAAAAAAAAGAAAGTTGTTGAGAGAAAATCTTCAAAGGTCTTTCTTTTTTGGCAGGGGGTGGGTAGGTGGAGAATGCACACCTGGCTAGACACTTGGTGGTGGTAGGGAGGGGCAGTCACTTTTGATGGCGGCTTAGTGATCACAGGCTCTCAGGCTTTGCCAGGGAAGGAACCCTGTCCTCACATGCCACTGAGCTTTCTCTCTCTGGCCCAGAACATTTTTTGGGGGCTGGGGGAAAATGGGGGACAATCAAAATGGTTCTCTGCCAGAGATAACCTGGACCGCCACGGCTGCATCCAGCTTCCAGCCTAGGAGACCATGTGGTTCCTGGAATCAAACTGGAGTCAGCCATGTGCCTGGTATGGTGTGCACCTTAACTCCTGTACTCTCCCTAGGTAAATCGGAAGTACTATCATAAGAAAAGAATTTTCTAACTACGGCTTGGTGATGTATATTAGTTAAGGTGCGTGCCTGGCAGTTTGATTGCAGGAAACATATACAGTCCCCCTAGTATTGCCAGGCAGGGGTCACTCTAAGCAAGAGCTAGGAAGAGACCCAGAGCTCTGCTGAGTGCGGTCCAACCCCCTGCCACCCAAGAAGACAAGATTACTAGATACATGAAACATCTGTAATGGTAAATAAAGTCAATTCATTCCACACAGCCAGGACTGAGTATCACTAGGAGTGGTTGACAGGTTCCCTGCGCAGTGTCTGGAAGGTCCCTTAAAAAAAAAAAAACACTCATTTCCACTTGCTTTACACTAAATCTTGCAAATTCCTGGACAGTGAAAGGTGATCAGTAAAGGCACAGCTATATAAAGCTTGCAAGAAGGGGCCAGAGTGATAGCCCAGCGGGTAGGGGCGTTTGCCTTGCAGCGACCGGCCTCTGCTGGCCCGGGTTCAATCCCGGCATCCCATATGGTCCCCCAGCACCGCCAGGGAGTAATTCCTGAGTGCAGAGCCAAGAGTAACCCCTGAGCGTTTTTTTTTTTTTTTTTTGGTGTGACCCCAAAAAAAAAAAGCTTGCAAGGAAACTAACTCCTTAAATTATATACAGATAGCAATGGGTCATAATAAAGACATTTCTCCTGCAATGTGCAACTTACACAGTCTTTTTGTCTTGTCGAAGAAGTTTAGAAGAAAATTCACTCAGCACTTCTAGGAAAGCCAGGTTAGGAGGTGGATATTCTTGTCCTTTCTGATTTTGGTACTTAAAGGCAAATTCTATGCCATCCCTAAAAAGAAAAGAAAGCATCATTAAAAGATAAAACTGTTTTTTTGTGATCTTAATGTATCACACACAACATGCAGGTTTTCAATAACACAACTCTGAAACATGTGACAATGCAGTATTAGTTTAAGTTAAAAAATTAAAAAACACAGATAGCTATTGCGATTCTCTTAATGGACTAGAATTGCAAAACCAGTTGGGAAGGGCAGCAAAATCGTGCTGAAGGGAGTAGGCCTGATAAACTTGGGCCTGGGAACATGACTCAGTGGAATAGGCAGAGTACACAGCTCACACGTGACACCCTGGGCTGGGTCTATGCCACCCCTCAATATAACCCAATAATCTGCGTGGCAATTGCAGGATATTTCATTGTAGTAGAAAATAATCATAAATAGCGGTGCAAAAGTTACAAAAATAGCTTAAGAGTATAAACGAAGCTTCTATATGTAATTTTTAGGAGTAACATGATATGCCTGCAAATCATGCTGGTGTAAGTTTTCCCAAAAGTACTTAGTTTTTCTTCATTTAAACTTCAGTAACAAAAACGAGGTTGACCAATGGGTATTTTTTATTTTTGGTTTTGGGTCACACCCACCAATGCTCAGGGGCTGCTACTGGCTCTTCGCTCAGGAATTACTCCTGGCGGTACTCAGGGGACCATATGGGACGCGGGGATGGAACCCAGGCCGGCATAGGCTGACCACGTGCAAGGCAAACGCCCTACCCGCTGGGCTATTGCTCAGGCCCCTGTGCAGTGTTTTTAAACCTGTAACTCCTTGTTTTTTTTCCACTGACATGAAACTGAAAAAAATCTTTTAATATACCTTCTGCACTGCATGAGATTCGAAAAAAAATGGGTGGTTAAAACTCAAGTCCCCCGCTCCCCAAATTAATAATGTCTCCTGAGAACTACTACATTTGAGGAACTATAAAGTTCTAACTTGGAAATTCTAATACTTTGAAAATGGGTCCAAAAAATTCTGGTTCAATTGCAAAAGTTAGACATTTATTTAGTCCACTCACTTGTGGAGAGTCGCAACTGCTTCTCGTGTCTTGATCTGGTCCAGCCCGAAGGTAAGGGCAAAGCGACGTGCCAGTTCTTTAATGCCACTAACATGGGCAGATGTTCTATCTAGATTGGGGCCTTGCTCTTGAACAAGTTCATTAAACAACTAAAAGGAAAAAGAAGGAAAAACATACAGCTAAAAGATAATTATTATTGGTACTGCTAAAATTTTCATGGTAGTTGTATGTTTTAAAACACACAGGAATGTATTTCCTTTTAACGAAAAAGAATGGATTTTTTGACTGGTAAAAAGAAATGTTTATAGAAATACTATTTCTGAGATATAGAGCCCAGGGCTGTCTTTTTGTATTTCATCCTAGAGAAGAACATGCGAAGGAAAACCAAAAATTTAGGTTGGGTGGAGGGTTTTAGCCCTCCTCTCTCTCTCAGGTAAAGGGGCTTTATAAATTATACACAAAGGTCACGAACTTATCAAAATGACAAAACCATAGAGTAGTAGAAAAATATAAAAGGAGTCATGCTACTATCAAAGCTAGAAACTTCACGTTTGGTTTCTACTGTCATGATAGATGAAGAATCCAGGTTTCATCTGAAGTCACTTTCTTCTTCACTGGATTTCGCTCCCCTCACTCAATGGTTTTGCTCTTGGGTCTTACTGCTTTCTCCTGGGTCAGGAGGAGACCTAATCCCTCTCTACTAGATGCATACATCTTGAAACAAAAACAAAAAAAAGTCAACTAACCAACCACAAACCCCTAACTTCTTAATTATATCTCTTTTTAATCAGTGATCAAGTCAATTCTCTTTCTCCTATGGTGTCGTTCCACACCTCCCAGGCTCTCAGTATTTCTCCGGCCACACCGTTCCAGTGTAGTAGCACTGGTCTTTCTTTGTTTTCCTTCTGCAATACCTTTCTTTGTTTTCCTTCTGCAATACCTTCTGAAGTAGTAGTTGCACACACACAAACATGTTCATAGTTTGATAAAGGTCTGATTATATAGACAGGCTTGTGTAAATATCACATGCTACTTGTCTTCCCTGTGGTGCTTGAGAGGCCTGTGCCACCACTGGCAATTTTCTGTCAATGGGGTCAGAAGTTAAATGTGAGCAACTGGGACTGCATCTTTGCTTAGACATTACCCAGGCTACCCTGGCTAGGCTGAGGGCCCTCTACGGCCACAGATGACAACTCTCAGGAGTCCTGAGGCTCCAGGGATTGAACTGGGTAACCCACATGCAAGGCAAACACCTCAATCCCTGCACTATCTTTCTGACCCCAGGAGAAAATGAATAAATGAACAGATGACTTTAAAGCAATCTTGTGTGTTCCTGCATGGGCTACAAGTGCACGCTTCATTTTTTTTCTTTTTGGCTCACACCCAGTGATGCTCAGAGGTTACTCCTGGCTCTTCACTCAGGAATTACTTCTGGTGTTACTTGGGGCACCATATGGAATGCTGGGAATCAAGCTCCGGTCGGCCACAAATGCCCTACCCACTGGACTATCACTCCGGCTCCTACAAAAGCATACTTCAAATGTAAAAAAAATAATAATAATTTTTCCACAATTATGCAATGAAATAAGCAAAAACATGTTTTTGTAATAGAAAGTGTTAATTTGTTTTGCTTTATAATGTATATGGCTGTATATATCTATTAGTTGCATATTAAAAATATACATATATGTGTATTTTTTTTTGCTTGCATGGTTTTATTTGCAAACTTTCATATTTCTTACCTGCTGTAAACTCAGAATGAGGGTCTTGGCACACTGAATTTTATCAATCTGCCTTGTTTTACTCAGCGTTTCTTTAATAATATCACCATAGTCATTGTAATACTATGAGGCAAAAACAACATTAGAAAATTACCAAAATTCAAATCCCAAATATGAACATTTTGTAATTGTATATCTCACGGTGGTATAATAAAATACTTAAAAAAAAGAAAATCACCAAAACGAAACAATATCACAGTTATGAAAAGAAATGATATCTAATTTCTCATCTTAAGCATTAGAGTGAAAAGATGGTATTTTAAGTTAAAGGAATACACACTTTATATTTAAGACCATAAAATAAATATATAATTACAAAACTGGGAATTCCAAATTCTAAGAGGAAAGTAAGTTGTATAGGTAACTTTTCTTTTTTTCTTTTTCTTGGGGGGAGTGCTATAGGTAGCAGTGCTAAGAGCTTACTCTTGGTTCTTAATTTCCTTATCTTAATTTTTTTTTCTCTTTTGGTTTACTTCTTTTTACTCAACAGTGCTAAGGACATATTCCTGGCTCTGCATTCAAGGATTAGTCCTGGTGTGTTGGGGTATGCTTTGGGGTCACACTGGGCAGTGCTAAGGGCTTACAACTGATTCTATGCTCAGGGATTGCTCCTGGTAGACTTAGGGGATCATATGGGAAGCTGGATATTGAACCTGTGTTAGCTATATGCAAGGTGAACAGCTTACCTGCTGTATTATCTCTATGGCTCTGGTTTTTACATTTTTTAAGAGTTGGTATCATTTCATATATACTGGCAGAAATCCCCATACACAATGATATAATCTCCTTGGAATAATTTATCTATCTCTGTATTAGCTTAGAGCAGGACTTAAAAAAAGACTGCTATAAATTTATAAGTAAATTTTTAAGTAAATACATAAAAACATCTGAACAAGACTTAAAGAAATATTAATGACTTTCTTCCTTCTACATTGATCGAATGATCAACACCATGAGAGTTGGCCCCATGAAAACAAGGTGTTTTCACATAAATGTGAGGAACTTCTATTTTATGGACTTGATATAAGTCAAGATTAACTAAAACTATTCTTAAAAAAAAACCCTATTCTTTCTATAAACTTCATATATCAGCAAATACCCAACAATACATAGGTAAAAGCTGTCCGTTTTAGCTTCTGTTCCATAATCTTGGCACTTAAAATGGCAAATGATCTGCTACTTGGAAGAAGAGAGCAGAAAACGATACCTTCATGTAGTGTTTAAAGATGTCTGCAGCTGCATGCATGTCAACAATATCATAAATGATAAGTTTGCTGAAGGCAGCTAGTAGATTCCTTCTTTTGTGTAAGGCCTCAATTTTATTTGCTTCATCTTCTTCATCACCCTCTAACCACAAAAAAAAAAAACTTGGTTACCTCTTTATTCAAAGTAAAAGAATGTACTGTATGTAATTGAAAACCAGCTCATATTATAACTTTACAGGCAGATCACTGTATCACTGTCTTTCCGTTATATCATCTATTTGCTCAAGTGGGCACCAGTAACATCTCAATATGTCCTATCACATGCGAGATAGCCCAAGTGCATCATCCCGCTCCAGGAACATAAAGAGCCTCAAACTATTCCATCAGGTCATGGGAATGAGGTCTATAATTGTTACTGGTATTTGGCATGTCAAATACGACACGGGTAGCTTGCCAGGCTCTGCCGTGTGGGTGGGATACTCTAGTAGTCACCTCAAAACTCGAGCAATTATTGATGAACTGCGCAGCGTCCGAGCTGGACTATGATTAGCTCTTCTGCTGGGTGGAGCTCTGAAGAGAGGGGAATCCGTATGTGGAAAATGGCAGCCCTCATGTCATGGGGGGCCTATTCAGTTTTAGATAGTACTAAAAATCACCAGTATGCTATTTTTTGGTGCTACATTTAATTATATATGTAGCAAATTCTTACAGCACTGATACTTTGAAGGCTCTTATCTCTCAGAGCATTGTCAGCGAAGATTGAGCAAGGTAAGTAAAACAAATATACAGAGAAGCTTTCTTCCTAACAACTTTATCGTAATACCATGATTTGTTTACCTTTAACGATGCTCTCTTTTTTCTTATTTGATTAATCCTACTTGCTAAAGTTTTTTTTTTCCTTTTTGTGTCACACCCAGCAACGATTAGGGGTTACTCCTGGCTCTTTATTCAGGAATTACTCCTGGGATTGAACCTAGGTTGGCCGTGTGCAAAGCAAATGCCCTACCTGTTGTGCTATCGCTCCCGTCCCAAGTATTTTCACAGATAAAATAACTAAAATATTTTAAGTCACAGCAGAGTTTTATTTTAGGAAAAATATATATGAATTAATAGTAATTAGTGTTAGTTTTTAGTGCTTGTCCCAGATGTGGTCAAGATGATGTTTTAGGAAATGTTTTTCAGGGCTGCGCAATAGTACATGTGCCGTGGCTGACCTGGGCTCGACTCTGGCATCCCATATGGTCCCAGGGTACGGCTAGGAGTAATCCCTAAGTGTAGAACCAGGAATAATCTCTGAGCATCGCGGGCGTGACCCAAAAAAGCCAAAACAAAACAAAGAGAAAAATGGTTTTGAAACGATTTGCACATCTATATCCAAAAACAAGTGCAGAAACCCTATGAATAGTTTCTTCCTCTTTTTAAAATTCTCAGCCCTGTCTGCACCCCCACCCTGAAATGGGGCTGGAGAGAGAGTACAGTGGAGTACGGGCTCTTGCTTCTCACATGGCCAACCTGAGTTCTACCCCCCAGCATCTCATCTGGTCGCCTGAGCACTGTCAGGATTCCAGAGTGCTGAGCCCCTTGAGCATTGCCAGAGTGGCCCCCCAAACCCAAAACCAAACAGAAAACACTATCCCCATCAAAAACAAAACAAAAATAACCAACCAAGCTCAGGACCTCCACTGGTTTCAGATTTCTAATCCTAGAAAAAAATTTCTCTATAAGAACCTATATAATAAAAGTTGACATATTTCAGGCCCTATACTCCACACACAGATCTGCCTTTGTTTGCAGACAGCATTCTTTCTTTCCACATGTATATGGATATATTCATGAGAACTATTTCCTTTCTACTAACTGGTTCTTGTGAAGCACCAATACCCAGAGAAGTTGAAAATTTGTTTGCTTAGGACAAGTAGCAAATATCTTTTTGTCCAAAGATTAATTAGGCTAATAAATACTGGTTTTATAATTCAGTACTTTCTAAACCCGTCCGTCCGTCCACCCATCCATCCATCCATCCATCTAGATTTTTGGGTTACACCCAGTGATCTCAGGGGTTACTCCTGGCTCTGCACTTAGAAATTACTCCTGGCGGTGCTCGGGAGACAATCTGGGATGCCAGGGATCAAACCTGGGTCAGATGTGTGCAAGACAAATGCTGTACCTGCTATTGCTCTGCCCCCCCCCAACTTGTTCTAATAAAGAAAGTATTAAACAGATCTGTGATCAGATATGACACAAATATATTTTTTACAGTTTGAACTATATTAATACTTACTCTAAAAATTTTTTTTCTTAATCATATTCAGTCCTTTTTTAAAAAATTTTGTAGGCTGAGCATAGTTCTGTTACTGGAACAGAAGAATCTGCCGTCGGTACTCATCAATACACTAGCTCGGCTCTTCACACGCTACCTGTCCGAATGCAAGGTACCCAATGGAAAACCAGCAGGACAGTTCTACTGCTCAAGAAGTGAGACATTCACGACATCGGCAACTATCGCCACATCTGCCTGTTGTCCGTCATCTACAAGCTGTTTACGAGTCATCCTGAACAGGATTAGCAGAACACTAGATGAAGGACAACCATGCGAGCAAGCAGGCTTCGAAAGGATTCAGCACAATCGACCATATCCACACAGTAACCAAGCTCATCGAGGTTTGTAGGGAGTACAAGATGCCGCTCTGTCTCACGTTCATTGATTTACAGAAAGCCTTTGATTCTGTGGAGACTGAAGCAGTCATCGAAGCCCCTAGCCAAACAGGGTGTTCAAACCCAATACATCAAGATCCTTCGTGAGCTGTATTACGGATTCACCACCAGGATCTCACCATTCTACAAAGAAGTGATCATTAATGTGAAAAGAGGGGTTCGACAGGGTCATACCATTTCACCAAAACTCTTCAGTGCCACCCTCGAGAACATCATGCGACAATTAGAATGGGAAGGAATGGGAGTGAAGATAGATGGTCGGCAACTACACCACCTCTGCTTTGCTGATGACATCGTTCTAATAACACCAAACATTAGCCAAGCAGCACAAATGCTGGCTGACTTCGACGGAGAATGTGGAAAGATAGGTCTACAGCTGAATCTAAAGAAAACAATGTTCATGAAGAATGAACTAGTTCCCTGAGGCCCATTCACTCTCAATGGAACAAACATCTCTGAATGCAGCAGTTATGTGTACCTAGGTCAAGAAATCAACATGATGAACGACCTAAAACCTGAGCTGCGCAGGAGGAAGAGAGCGGCATAGAATGCCTTCAAAGGCATCGAAGAAATAGCTAAAAGGACAAAGAACCTCCGGCTCCGGGCACATCTCTTTGTTTTTTTTTTTTAATTTTTTTTATTTTTACAATAAGATATACAATTAAAAAGTTCATATTTGGGTTTTGGTCATACAGTGTTTCAGCACCCATCCTGCCACCAGTGCCCATCTCCCACCACCAACGTCCCTGGTTCCCTCCCCCTCCCCAGCCCTCTTCCATGGCAGGTTCTTTATTTCTTTCCATTTCTCTCTCTTTCTCTTTTCCTTCCCCTCCAGACTATGGATTACAGAACATACATTAAAGGGTTGTCGTGTGTATCTTTTTGCCTCTATTTAATGCTCAGTTCTAGGTTGGCATTAGTACCCTCGACAATTTTTAGCACATTGTTCCATTTTCTGTCTTACCTAGCCCCTGACTCCCACACGTTTGTGATAATTTCCACCTTTGACAAGACCTCCTGATATATGTTTCACTTGACCATGGATATTGGTATCATAATATGTACATATATATTTATGTTATGCAGATAAATGCAGTCATTCTGTATCTGTCTCTCTCCTTCTGGCTAATTTCGCTCAACATAATCTTCTCCATGTCCATCCATTTATAGGCAAATTTTGTAACTTCATTTTTCCTAACAGCTGCATAGTATTCCATTGTGTAGATGTACCAAAGCTTTTTTATCCAGTCATAGATTTTCGAGCACTCTGGTTGCTTCCAGATTCTGGCTATTGTGAATAATGCTGCTATGAACATAAAAGTAGGGATGGTGTTTCCGCTGCGTATTTTTGGTTTCCCAGAGTAGATTCCCAGGAGTGGTATGGCTGGGTCAAATGGGAGTTCAATTTTCAGTCTTTGGAGGAATGTCCATATTGTTTTCCAGAAAGGCTGTACCAGCCGGCATTCCCACCAACAATGGATGAGTGTCCCCTTTTCCCCATATCAACGCCAGCACTTGTTGTTCTTGCTCTTTTGAATATGTGCCAGTCTCTGTGGTGTAAAGTGGTATCTCATTGTTGTTTTGATTTGCATCTCTCTGATGATTAGTGATGATGAGCATTTTTTCATATGATTTTTTGGCCATTCGAATTTCTTCCTTACTGAAGTTTCTGTTCATTTCTTCTCCCCATTTTTTGATGGGGTTGTTTGTTTTCTTCTTGTAAAGTTCTACCAGTTCCGGGCACATCTCTTTGACTCCACCGTTCTCCCTGCATTAAAATACGTCTCAGAGACCTGGGCCCTAAGAAAGCAGGATGAGAATGCTATTCGAGTCTCCCAGAGAGGAATTGAAAGAGCTATGCTTGGAATATCACGCCTCACTCAAGTGAGAGAAGGAATCTGGAGTTCTGACCTCCATTGCTATTCCAGAATCAGGGATGCTGTCTCGTTTGCCAAGGCATCGAAAATCAGATGGGCTGTACATGTAATGAGATTTGGAGACAACCGCTGGACTAGAGCCATTACCGACTGGATCCCACGGGATGTCAAAAGATCACGTGGCCGCCCACCTACAAGATGGTCAGACTTCCTTGTCAAGACCCTGAAGGAACGGTTTGAGGCTCTTCATATTCCTGAATCAACCAGATGCCATTGGTCTACATTGGCACGTGATAGGGTCCAATGGAAATGCTACTGGTGCCCGCTCGAGCAAATCTATGAATAAAGGGATTCAAGTGATCAAGTGAAGTTAGCATAGTTCTGATAAGTGAGATTTGGTAAGGTTAAGTTTTAACACTTAAGACCTTACAGTTTTGGGGCCAGAGTGATAGCACAGCGGGTAGGGTGTTTGTCTTGCATCACGGCCAACCTGGGTTCAATCGCTGGCATCCCATATGGTCCCCCTAGCTCTGCCAGGAGTAATTCCTGAGTGAAGAGACAGGAGTAACCCCTGAGCATCACTGGCTGTGACCCAAAAAGCAAAAAAAAAAAAAAAGACCTTACAGTTTCATTTATGTATAGCTTTATTTTGCTAATCTAAGTAACATGATGACCATTCAGGACTAGAAAGGAACTTAAAATGCTTCATTAGAAAAATTATGAACCTAGATAAAAGTATGACTAGAAACAACTTCACAACTGGGCTTTATTCACAAGTGTAAAACAACAAATATACACAATGATTCATTATAGCATAGCGTATAGTAGCAGAAGTTTAGAAACCAGCCAAATGTTAATCAATATACACAACAGGAATTGTTACCTCTAAACGATGGAGCTATTAGTAAAAGAAACAGGAAGCTCTATAGGTAATGAGAGAGACCACTAAGATAAAGGCGCGGTCTTTGCTATATACAACCATATTCTTGTTACATAAATATACTACTAAAATCTAAAATTAATTTAAAAAAATACAGAGATTCTCGTACTTTTATAATTTTTACTTACTTTGGACCCTCCTATCTTTCAGGGTTAAAAAGAACATCAAAGCGGCAAACAAACACATACCCATGCTTTGGTTCTCCTCGTCCTGGTCAATGAAGACATGGTCCATCACAAAGCTGAGGAGTTCAGACTGGAGCCCGTGTCTGGGTTAAACACCAAAGGCTGAAGGCCCTCTCGCCCGCCTGTCATTAACTGATGGCTGAATATCATCAAGAGATCACAGAGCAACATGAAAGCCTGGGAAGCAGAGAGAATTCATCAGTAAGCTGTTTTACAAAACAGTCATAGCACAGCATTAAAAACCTACTAAATTAAACACAGTTCAGTAATAGTGCCCTAATAGAAATGTTTAAATTCGAATAATTATTAACTTAAAAAATAGTATCTATTTGTGAAGTTATAATACAAGCTGATTTTTAATTACATACTACTATACTTTTTACTTTTTATTAGTCATATTTAAGACCCCTCCCCCTCAAATTTAACTGATTTATTTCATTGGGCTATATAACTAAAACAACTAATTAAAAGTTTGAAATTAAAAAAGGGAGTGAAACTCAACTCTGGAAATAGAAACCCAGCATAATGAATTATGACAGAAGTTAAAAATCAAACAGAATAGCTTTAATTCTATGTTCAAATAATATTTAAAATATATCAATAATTCTATGTTTAAACAAAAATATTTAAAAATAAAAAAAATCTCAGACAAACTGAAAAATAAATTTCTATACAGTACTCCAAATACTATTTTCAATGCTTTTCTTGAGGAGAGGCAGTGGTTGGGATAACATATGGGCCGACCTGGGCTTAATCCCTGGCATCCCATATGGTCTCCTGAGGACTGCCAGGTATGGCACAGAAACAAAAGAATTTTAATTTGGACTAGATCATTATGGCCCTCTAGATCATTATAACACTGCACTTGTCAAGTTAAAAAATACAAAACATGGGGCCAGAGCAATAGCCCAGTGGGTAGGGCGTTTGCCTTGCATGCGGCCGCCTATGCCGGCCCGGGTTCGATCCCCGGCATCCCATATGGTCCCCTGAGCACCACTAGGTGTAATTCCTGAGTGCAGAGCCAGGAGTAACACCTGGCGTCGCCGGGTGTGACCCAAAAAATGCAAAAAAAACCCCAACAAAACATGGCACATGTGCTGTCTGAGCCCCTGTGCTGCTTGAGCCCACGTGGCCGAGCACTTGTGTGGCCCGCATCGCCCCTCTTGAGATGTGTACTCTTTTTTTTCTCTCCCTCCCCCCCCTCTCTCTCTCTCTCTCTCTACTTTCCTTCCTCCTTCCCCTTCCTAAAACCTCCATAATAAAATAGTTTTACTTAAAAAAAATACAAAACATGTTAGTAAGCTTATCTTGTAATTTTATAATAAACATTCGGGTATCTTTATTATTTTTCCAAGAACTTGAATGCTAAAAACTAGCCGAGAAGCGGCATGTTTGTTTTTAGGCATCTCTGGGTGGTGCTCAGGGGGACATATGGATGCCAAGGATGGAGCCCAGTCGGCTGCGTGCAAGACAAGTGTCTCGCCTGCTTGTACTTTCTCTGGCCCCAGTACATTTACGCTTCCTGTTCAATACATTCAAATGATTCCCACTGACACTTCTTCCCTGGCAATTCCTTACCTGTTCTTTTACTGGAGTATTCACATTGGATAGGCACTGTTGGCAAACGGCCAGAAATGATTTCACGGTTTTTCTCAGTACCAATAAATCCTCCTATAAAACACATTAAAATTTGTAAGCATAAATGACAGAATCCTAAAAAACTTGTTCTAGAAAAAATAACAAATGGAAAATAGCCAATCTGGTTCACTGTCAAGGAATTCCTAAAACCAAATTTATTGTTGGGAACCAAACCACTCTGCTGCTCGTGTCCAAGCTGCTCGTGTCGTATTTGATATGCCAAATACCTAACATATATTAGGTCATTCCCATGACCTAATATAATGGTTTGAGGCTCTTTATGTTCCTGGAGCAGCGGATGCCTTTGGGTTCTACTAGCATGAGACAGGACATATGGAGATATTACTGGTGCCCGCTCTAGCAAATAGATGATCAATGGGAAGACGGTGATAGTGATAGTGAACCAAACCACACAGTTATTTCCTAGTTCTGTAAAACAGAAGGGAGAGCGACACTGATAATCTCTAATATTCAGTCAGTCTATTTCAGCTACCCAAGTCTCAATGTGATTTCCAAACATTGTCCTTACTAAATTGTTTTTATGACTGATAATGAAATCATTAGGCATTCTTATACCAGTTGATAGAAGGTGAGGGATTACAGCAACACACTGGAAAAAAAACAACCAGGTAACAAACATATACTGTATACCTCTCATATCTTGAACACTCCAGAAAATGTCAAGAAACGTAACTGAATAATGTCAATGCTGTCAAAAGACATAGCAACCTAGCAAGGAATTAAGACTACTAGAACGTAATTAACGCTATACTCTAGGAGAAAGGGGTGATGTTCCAGTTGTGTTCAAGGGGCCATGTGGTACCAGGGATCAAACTGGGACAGCTGTATCCAAGGCAAGTGCCTTAAGCCTAAGATATAATGTATCTTTTGGACACTGAACATAGATAATTTTTGTTATTCGTGTGGGTCACACCAGGCTGTGCTTTGGCCACTAGAACCATACACTGGGCAGCACTGGGGGATGAAATATGATGCCCAGTCAATGTAGGACCTTATACATATAGAAGGCATATGCTATTAATACTTGAACCATATGCCTAGTTCCACATAATTTTAAATATTAAACCCTCACTAAATTAGACAGAGTTGATCAGAAAAATCCATCATAGGCGAATGGGCTAAGACTAACGGGGTGAGTAAATTGCATAAAATAAAATATTCAGTAAAACATTTGAAAAATGAAAAGCTGAAATTTAAATTTACTAATTCACTAGTCCACCCATTTAAGGACTGTTAGATAATGTAGTATTTATACAAATCTGAAAAAGTATTTATCAGTAAAAATTTGAAACCATGACTTTCTGCTATCAGAAATTATATTCTTTTCAAAAATTATTTTATTTTTGAATTTTGGCTGATACCCAGCATTGCTTGGGGGGCTACTCCTAACCCTGTACTCAGGGGATCACATGCTTCCAGGTAAACAGAGAAGTTTGACAAAAGAATTCTGGGGAAAACAATATTTAGAAGACAGATGAGGGTCCAGAGAGGTAGCACAGTGGGTAAGGTGTTTGCTTCAAACATGCAATAGCACAACATGCGGCTGACCTGGCTTTGATCCCGGCAACCCATTTGGTCCCCGGGCACTGCCAGGAGTAATTCCTGAGTGCAGAGCCAGAAGTAACCTCTGAACATCGCCACCCCCACCCCCGCAAAAAGACAGACAGAATGAAGAATGAATAAAAACAATAGAAGTGGTCTGAGAAGTAGCACTGGTGGAGGGAAACGAACACTGGAGAAGGTATTGGTGTTGGGACGCTGGATGCCTGAAAGTCAATCATTAACTACTTTGCAAATCAGGGTGACTCAATAAAAAATTATTTTAGAAAGAAAAGATAGCCTTCAAAATGCTTGACTATAAAAAAATAAAAAGATGGCTGCAAGATGGGTCTTAGGGATGAATAATTTTTTGGCTGTTACTAACCCCTTTAGAAGAAAAGAGCAGAGAACATGTGCTGGATGAGTGGTAAAAACAAAAACCACACTACTCACAAGCTACATGACCTCAGGGAAGTTATTTTGAGCCTCATGACTACAGCTGAGAGCAGGTGAACCTGCTGGCACTCCAGGATAAATAGTCTGTTCCAACTGCTAGTCCACAGTGCTTGGCACACGGAAGGTATTTATTAACTACTCAACGAAATCTAAGCATGCGAAATTATTTCATGTGAATACTGCCACATGAAATAATAAATTGAGTTTTAGAATACTCTGCTAGGAGTTCTTATTTTCCTTTTTATTTCTTTAAGTTTAATAGTATGCAAAGCAGAAGCCTAGGGAATCTGTTATATCTATAGATTTGGAGGTAAAAAAATTCCTATAAAGGTTAATCTTTAAGCAAATATATCTTATGTTAAAAAAATGCCTACTCCCCAGATCCCCTGAAGACTGTAACATTAGCATTATGACTAAGTAAGGAAGTTACCGATGATTAATGACAGAGAAGCATCTGGGGAGGAAGGCACTCACGAGCAGGCCATCAGGCACTGCTTCTCCAGGATCCGGCCCATGCTGAGGTTCGCTGCACGCGAAAGGCACGCACTTGAAGCCCTTGGATTGTCTCTGCGGCCCCACAGTAGCATTTTAAGAAGAAATTAGAAGTGAGCAATAATCAAGGAAAAAGGGCAGTAAAGTCTGTTGCAGATTTAAATGCAACTTAGATGCTGAATGCTTAAGAAACTTAATTTATTAACTACCCTAAGTTAGATTCCACTGAGAGAAGTAAGTATCAACAATATTTAGATGGGCATAGATATTGTATATTTAACAGCTAATTTTGTCTAGCTAATCATACATAGATAAATCCCTCTGAACAGCTGGGAAAAGAATTTAGCTTCTTGTGGATTTTAGAACATTGATCTTTTATTCATCTCATAATTCTCCACTTCATTATGCATCTTACTACATTTCATTTAATTTTAACAGTTGGAGTTATGAGGGAAGATAGTGAATGAATTAAAATAAAGACAGGCAGCCATAATTAAGATGTTTAGTATTGTATTAAGAAAATCTTAGGATGTTAAATCAATTTTTAAAGTGAATTTTGGGAGTTTCCAGCTTAAAACTTTAGTATAAAGATAAAAAGAAAAAAAGATTATAGAATATAGTAGGCTTCATTTTGAAGGTCTCTTGAAAAATAACAATATACTATATTTAAAAGAAACAGAAGAGAGTGGGGAGATAGAAGAGGCCTAGATTTGATCCCTGGTACCAACAACCCCCTGAATACAAGCTGGCAGGAGCAATACTCTCCAATTCCCCGTTAACCAGCCACCGAAGCAAAACAAAAAGGGGGGGGGGGGGGTAAAAAACTCCGAGCTCTCCACTCAGGGATCACTCTGTGCCCGGGTCAAACTTGAGTCTGCCGGAGTGCTAGACAAGTGCCCTCCCGTCTCTGTACTATCCCTCTCACTCTGTCAGGAAAATTGGGAATTGTTTCATGAAATCTGTTCACTTTAGATAAGAGCTGTAGGGAGACCTGTTTATGTTAATATCTAATATTTTATATATTTATAAACTCTCTCTCTCTCTCTTTTTTTTTTTTTTTTTTGGGTCACACCCAGCAATGCTCAGGGGTTTCTCCTGGCTCTGCACTCAGGAATTACTCCTGGCGGTGCTCGGGGGACCATATGGGATGCCGGGGATCGAACCCGGGCCAGCATGGGCCGGCCGCGTGAAAGGCAACGCCCTACCTGCTGGGCTATCGCTCCGCCCCTAAATCTCTTAAATACAAAAAGCTCTCATAAGATTTAAAAGGATGTTATTATAATCCCATTTTGTAAGTAAGGAACCTGATTATTAGAAAAATCTTGCTCCCAGCATAAGACTTCTGGACCTCAATCTACTAGCCTTGTCCTCTTTAAATTTTGTATTATTAAGCTTATACAGAATGCAGTCCTACAGAAATTTGTGATTTAAAAAAAAAACATTCTAGAAGAGTACGTTGGCTTTTACCTAAAACTCTCCCTGTTTCTGGGCCTGGAGTGGCGCTACAGCAAGTAGGGAGATTGCCTAGCATGCAGTCAACGCAAGTTTGATCCGAGGCCCCATATCGTCCCTCAGGCCTGCCAAGGGTGATCCCTGAGTGCAGGGCCAGGAATTATGGAGGTTCTTTACAGCCTGTGGACTAGCATGCAGGACAGGCTGTGGTCAGTTAGTGTCTAAAGGTTGAGGAGTGCTAACTTAAATATCTTTACTAATGAAAGCAATGTTCTGAAGGGCATTCTCATGCAAAGCTTATTCTGTGCTTTTCAATATTTCATCTTGCTATTCTTGGAAATGGAATTGCTAGGTTAAAGAATATAGATACCTTAAGACTTGATATATAGGAGCGCGAGCAATAGTTTAGCAGGGTCAGCCTTTGCCTTGCACGTGGCCAGCCCGGGTTCGATCCCTGGCATCCCATATGGTCTCCTAAGCACTGCCAGGGGTAATTCCTGAGTGCAGAGCCAGGATTTCAAAGTAAATTTATTGGTGCTTGCTTTTTGTTTTCTTCTTTTTTGGGTCACATCCGGTGATACTCAGAGGTTACTCCTGGCTCTGCACCGCCAAGAGTAATTCCTTTAATGTCCCTTTCTTCTCTTTTGCTATTTGCATATAGGAAGGCCATTGACTTTTGGGTATTGATTTTGTACCCTGCCACTCTACTATAGGAATGTATTATTTCTAGGAGCCTCTTGGTAGAGAGTTTCGGGTTTTCCAGGTATAATATCATGTCATCTGCAAATAGTGACAACTTGGCTTCTTCCCTTCCTATCCAGATGCCCTTAATGTCTTTTTTCTTCCCTGATTGCTATGGCAAGTACTTCCAATACTATATTGAATAGAAGTGGTGAGAGTGGGCAGCCTTGTCTTGTCCCTGATCTTAAGGAGGGGAGTAATTCCTGAGTGAAGATCCAGGGTAACCCCTAAGCATTGCCGATGTGACCCAAAAGAAAAAAAAAAAGGAGGCCCAGGGATACAGAGCTAAAAAGTGAAC
The DNA here is from genome assembly GCA_021461705.1 of Cryptotis parvus. Lineage (NCBI taxonomy): Eukaryota > Metazoa > Chordata > Mammalia > Eulipotyphla > Soricidae > Cryptotis > Cryptotis parvus. The sequence goes on from JAJIBD010008767.1 coordinate 21,559, forward strand.
GAGTGAATTAGTCAAACTTTGACTTTAAACTATGTATTATAACCATTTTGTATAATGACCCTCTATATTGAGAACGTTATGGGAACGAAACAGGCAGGCAGTATGGAGGTGAGACATTTAAAATGCAAATCAAGTAAACAAGAACTTAAGTCAACCCATAGGCAATGAAAAGACAAACCAAAAATAAAGCATGCTGATTATACTCTAACAGATAATTTTATAAATTATAATATTATACAGATTATAATTTTAAGAAACTGTGTTTAAGGAGTACCTCTATCTTTGTGAGCAGAAATGGACTTTTACTAAAGAAATATCCTTTCTAGGGCAGAGATACTGTCCACAGAATAAGGAACTTGACTAACATGTGGCTTTACCACCATGACTCTAGTTCAAACCTGAGTCACATGATTCCCTGAGACCCACTAGGAGTGATCCCTGACCACAGAGCCAGATGTATCTCCTGAGCACCACCAGATGTGACCCAAACATACGCCCCCTCCAATCAATCCATCAATCAATCAGTCAGTCAGTCAGTCAATCAGTCAATCAGTCCTCTTTCTGGTTGTGAGAAGTGAGGGCAAAGACTAAACCAAAGAATAATCTATTCTCTCATAAACTCCTATATATTGATTATCTACATGACAACTGCCTTTCAAATGTTATTTTCAACGTGAAAGTATATTTCTCTTATTTTTAGAAAGCAGCTTGAAAATTTTCTCCAAAGAAGTAGCTAGGGAAAGAAATTCAAATGGTTCAGGTGGTAAGATTCAAATGACAAACTCTTGACTATATTTTCTGTAGCAAAGAGTTTCACTAATTAGGCTATTTTTTCCTTTCTTTACAGTACATCAGGGGAAACCAAAGATTAGAAAATCAAACGAAACCAAAGTGAATGGGCTAAGACAGTTCCAATTCTTCGGGATCAATTAATAAAAAAAGAAGAGAAACAGTTTTCAAGAAATTAGGATGACTTTATGGGGCCAGATATCCTACAGTGGGTAGGGCATTTGCTTTGTACGGCCGACCTAGGTTCCACCCCAGATACACCATATGGTTTTCTTGAGCACCATAAGGAGTAATTCCTGAATGCAGAGCCAGGAGTAACCTCTGGGCATATCCCAGTGACAGGCGTGACCCCAAAAAAAGCCAAAAAAAAAAAAAAAGATCCAGGGGCAGGCAAAGAGAGATGGGAATCTGGGTCGGAGTGATTGCCCAGCGGGTAGGGCATTTGCCTTTCACGCGGCCGGCCCATGCTGGCCCGCATGGGCCTGGGTTCGATCCCCGGCATCCCATATGGTCCCCTGAGCACCACCAGGAGTAATTCCTGAGTGCAGAGCCAGGAGAAACCCCTGAGCATTGCCAGGTGTGACCCAAAAAAAAAAGAGAGGGGAAGAGAGAGGGGGAAGAGAGGGGAAAGAGGGAGAGAAAAGAGGGAGAGAGAGGAGAGAGGGGGAGAGGGAGAGGGAGGGAGAGGGAGAGGGAGAGAGAGAGAGAGAGAGAGAGAGAGAGAGAGAGAGAGAGAGAGAGAGAGAGAGAGAGAGAGAGAGAGAGAATCTGGTCCCTGGGCTGTAGTGTGCCCAGTCTGCAACTTTCTGGAGGTATAAACTATATTATGCTTATTTGTACCTAAAAGTTACTGGTACGTATCAAGGTGTTTATTTTTTAGCTCAATTAAACCACTATTGAAATACTTCCATCCACTTAATCTTTTTCCTTTTGCCATAGTTGTCAGTGCTCAGGGCTTATTCCTGACACTGTGGATCGGGGATCACTTCAGGAAAGACTCAGGACAATATGTGGTGCAGGGACAGAGCCTGAGTCAGACTGCACAGACCTGCCCTCAGTACTAATTCTCTGGCCCCTCACTTAATCTCCGGAACAATCCTGTCCACTGCTGTTATCATGCATTAGGAAAACTGAAGCTCCATGATTAAATCACAGGTGTTAAAGATATGGACCCCAAAGACCTCTGTTCGGGCTTATTATATAATCAGTGAGGTATTACATGTTAAGGAGTTTTGGGGGCTTGGGGTGTAGTGTGCATGCTTAGAATGAGTACCTAGAGTGCATGCCTAAAGTACATGCTTGTTATGTATGAGACACTGGGTTAAACCTGACACCAATAAAGCCGTAGAGTGCTTGCTTTGCACACAGCTGGTCTGAGGTTGATCTGTGGCACCCCATATGGTCTAAGCTCGCCAGGAATGATCCCTAAACTCAGAGCCAGGAGGAAACCTTGAGTACTGCTGCCTGATGTGGCACAAAAAACCGAAACCAAAACCTAAATACAGGCACCACCCCAAGACCAAAAAAACCCAGGGCTGGGGTGACAGTACAGTGGGTAGGATAGTGGATAGTCCACAGTACAGTGGACTTCCCTTACAGGTGACCAACCTGGGTTCATTCCCTGGCACCCCCATATGCCCCCTGAGCACCACCAGGAGTAATTCTGAGTTCAGAGCCAGGAGTAACCCCTGAGTATCACAGGGGCGCAAAGTGCAAATTATATATTCCTTATCTCTCTCTCTCTCTCTCACTCACACACACACACACACACACACCAGCCAAAGTTTTTATCACAGCCCACTACTACAGCCTTCATGTTATCTCTATTTTTTAGGTTGCTTCCATGCTTTTAGCATGGAATTATTCACGTAAAGACAGCCTTGCTTCCCAAGTTGGGATTTAGTCCCAGCCACTCCTGACACGCATGGGATCTTCAGAGAATGCTGGCTGAAAGAAAGAATCCGTGTCTCAGCAGTGCCCAGAGCTGAACTGAGCTCCCAGGGAAGCACATGTGCAGGCCCTTACTGGAACGCTGAAACCATGGGTAGAAAGTTCTTCTCTTAGTTACATTCCAGGTTTCCAGAGGTGTTTGGAATAAAAAAGTACTGAATGAAAATTCTTGAGCCTCAGAATTTGACATAAATGGTCACTACTCTATATTTCTGACTCTAGACTCCCCCAAAAAATTAAAGAATAAGAACTCGATAATGTGCTATTCTTTTTTTTTTTTTTGCTTTTTGGGTCACACCCGGTGATGCTCAGAGGTTTCTCCTGGCTCTTCACTCAGGAATTACTCCTGGCGGTGCTGGGGGACCATATGGGATGCCGGGATCGAACCCGGGCTGGCACAGGCCGGCGCGTGCAAGGCAAACGCCCTAACCGCTGGGTTATCACTCTGGCCCCCAATAATGTGCTATTCTATTAAAACTTTTTGGAAACTGAGTAAAAAATGGATATGGAAAAAGATTTAGCTCTTTCTCTCCTAGTTGGTTTTTTTTTTTTTTTCTTTTTGGGTCACACCCAGCAATGCTCAGGGCTTACTCCTGGCTCTGCACTCTGAAATTACTCCTGGTGGTGCTCGGAGAAGACCATATGGGATGCTGAGGATGGAAACTGGACTGGCTGCATGCAAGGCAAACACCCTACCTGCTGTGCTGCCACTCCAGCCCTCTCCTAGCTTTCTTAAGCCAGCCAATCAGGCACTTGAGACAGGAATTAACAAGAACATCAAAAGATGACTCTGAAGTCATGAAGCATAATAATGAAAAGAAAAGGTTTGTCAGCCAGTTTCATGGTGAGAGAAGTAGTATCCAAATTCACACGCTTGATGAGAATCTGGTCTGGCTCATCCTCCATGGAAAGCAATATGGAGATTTCTTCAAAAAGTCAGAAAGAGGGGCTGGAGCAATAGTACAGAGAGGGTGTTTGCCTTTGTGCCTGGGTTTGACCCCCTGACATCCTATAGGTCCCCCTCACAAGCATGGTGAAGAAATTCCTGAGTGCAGAACCAGGAGTAAGCCCTGAGCATCACCGGGTATAACCCTTCCCTCCAAGAAAAGAATAAAACTACCATATCACACCACTTCTTGGTATCTATCTCCCAAACACAAGACATTAATTTGAAGGGATATATGCACACCCAGGGGAAATAAATCCAAATACCCAACTACAGATGGATGGATCAAGAAATTTGGGTATATATACATAAGGGAATACTATGAAGTTGTAAGACAAAACAGAACTATGCAATTTGTTGTAACATGGATGGATCTGTAAGGCATCATGCTGAATGAAGTCAGAAGAAAAGGGACAGACACAAATGTGGGTCTTAAAAACACACAGCAAGGTAGCAACCAAGGGCCAAAAGCAACATGAGAGAACTGACGCACAGAACTGAGTTTGTGGGGCTGAAGCCCTAGCACAGTAGCTAGGGTGCTTGTCTTGCATGCACTCAGCCAACCCGGGTTCTATCCCTGTCATTCCATATAGTCCCCTAAGTATCACCAGGAGTAATTTCTGATTGCAGAGTCAGGAAAGCAAAAAACAAACACACACTCACACAAACAAACAAACAAACAAGATAACTGCGTTTGTGTTTGGGGAAAGGGTTAAATAGGGCACACGGGAGGGACGTGGGCAAAATGAAGACGGGTGTGGAGTTAGAATTTTGTACATGGGAAACCACCATTAACCATATCGCCATTCATAAAATCTCAATAAAAAAAAGTTAAAAACAAGAAAAGATTTCAAATTCCCAACTTAGGGCAGAATTCCTAAGAAATAAAAAGCCAGGGAAAGAGACTTCAGAATAACAAAGGAAAACAGCTTTACAAAATCTGATTTGCAGCCACCTTTCTTTACTTCAAAGGACTGTCCAGAAGGCAGGAGTGTTTATGCTGGACTCTCCTACTCTAGACCCGAAGAGGAACACACAGTTGGAACACTGAGACTACAGTGAATAGGGCAGCTGCCCTCAAGAAAAATGAAGAGAATAAATTCGAGGTCCCTGGCAGAAAAGGCAACAGTGGCATTACTGAAGCCTCTTATTTGCCTAAATCTTTAAAAAGTCATTCCATGTGTCCAGGAGGAGCAGAAGGAGGATGAATTTTGCCAGAGAAACTGAAGATGGCTTCTACAGGACAAGCACTAGGGGGCACCAGAGCAGAGAAGTCTGGAAAGGAGCTTCAGCTCTGGAATTAGGGGCAACAGAGCAGAGATCAATGGGGGAAACCAGTGTACTTCCATTTCAAATCAAGTTCTAATCCTTCTTGATACAAACTTCATCTTACAGAAAAAAAGTTCAAAGTTGGGTTACTATTAATTATTATTTATAATCTGAATGGCAGCATTCATGACAGATAATATAGAAGAAAAAAGAATGTTAAAAACACTATCTAAAAATCAATTTTGTAATAAAAAATACATTCTATTTTTTTGGTCTTGGCTTTTGGGTCATGCCCAGCGATGCTCAGGGTTACTCCTGGCTCTGCACTCAGGAATTACCCCCTGGCAGTGCTTAGGAGACCATATGGGATGCCAGGGATCGAACCCAGGCTGGCCATGTGCAAAGGCAAAGGCTGGCCCTGCTAAACTATTGCTCCGCTCCTATATATCAAGTCTTAAGGTATCTATATTCTTTAACCTAGCAATTCCATTTCCAAGAATAGCAAGATGAAATATTGAAAAGCACAGAATAAGCTTTGCATGAGAATGCCCTTCAGAACATTGCTTTCATTAGTAAAGATATTTAAATTAGCACTCCTCAACCTTTAAACACTAACTGACCACAGCCTGTCCTGCATGCTAGTCCACAGGCTGTAAAGAACCTCCATAATTCCTGGCGCTGCACTCAGGGATCACCCTTGGCAGGCCTGAGGGACGATATGGGGCCTCGGATCAAACGTGCGTTGACTGTGTGCTAGGCAAGCCCCCTACTTGCTGTAAGCGTCACTCCAGGCCAGAAACAGGGAGAGTTTTAGGTAAAGGCCAACGTACTCTTCTAGAATGTTTTTTTTTTAAATCACAAATTTCTGTAGGACTGCATTCTGTATAAGCTTAATAATACAAAAAATTTAAAGAGGACAGGGCTAGTAGATTGAGGTCCAAAAGTCTTATGCCGGGAGCAAGATTTTTCTAATGATCAGGTTCCTTACTTATAAAATGGGATTATAATAACATCCTTTTAAATCTTATGAGAGCTTTTATATTTAAGAGATTTATAAATATATAAAATATCAGATAATAACATAAACAGGTCTCCCTACAGCTTTTTTTTTTTTTTTTTTTTTTTGCTTTTTGGGTCACACCCGGCGATGCTCAGGGGTTACTCCTGGCTCTGCACTCAGGAATCACTCCTGGCTGTGCTCGGGGACCATATGGGATGCCGGGGATCGAACCCGGGCCGGCAGAGGCCGGCTGCGTGCAAGGCAAACGCCCCACCTGCTGGGCTATCTCTCCGGCCCCTCCCTACAGCTCTTATCTAAAGTGAACAGATTTCATGAAACAATTCCAAATTCCCTGACAGAGTGAGAGGGATAGTACAGAGACAGGGAGGGCACTTGTCTAGCACTCCGGCAGACTCAAGTTTGACCCGGCACAGGGTGATCCCTGAGTGGAGAGCTCGGAGCAAGACCTGAGCACAACGTGGGTGTGGCTCCCAAACCCAAATTTCCTATTTGCTCTCACACTGTACAGCAAATGAGACATAGAACACGTTAAGCATTTTTCTAATATTCATGTAGAATCAAATCAATGTTGCATGTAATCAACTAAACCTTTAAGATTAGAATGGCAAATTAATATTTTATTTGCTTTCTTAAGTCAGTTTTTTGTATTGCCAGCCTCAGAGGCAGGTTGTAGGGGTGGGTGGGAGGGAAATGCGGAACACTCATGTTGAGAAATGTGCACCGGTGGAGGGATGGGTGTTGGAACACTGTATGACTGAAACCCATGAACAGCTTTGTAATGGTCTATTACATGTTGATTTAACAACAACAAAAAAAAAGTCAACTTTTGTGATAAATTATCATTAAATATAATCAATGAAAACTGTCCTTCAAATAGTACTAAAAGCATAAAGTGAAAAGTAATTTTCTCTCTTGCACTTGCCCCCAAAAGGACTTAGTTTCCAGATATAACCACAGTTGAAATTCTTGTGTACCTATCCAGGCATCTTTTAGGATGTCACTCATTAATCTCAGCGGGGGCTGGAGCAATAGCACAGCGGGTAGGCTGTTTGCCTTGCACACGGTGGACCCACGTTCAATCCCCAACATTCCATATGGTCCCCACGCAATGCCAGGAGTAATTCCTGAGTGCAGAGCCAGGGAATAACCCCTGAGCATCACTGGGTGTGATCCAAAAAGCCAAAAAAAAATTTTTTTCAAAATATATGAAATGTAATAGTATTTTAAGTGATTAAAATTTTTTTTATATAGACTCACAGTAAGAAACAGTTACAAGAGTTGTTCTCTCTCTACTTTTAGGCATTATGGTTTGCAAAAATGCCTTTATCACTGAAAAAAGACAGTTAACTTTTTTTTTCTGTATAAAATATTTTATTATAATTCATCACCATTGAGACGAAAAGCTGAATGACATATATTTTTTTTATCTCTGTAACGAACTAATGTTCATGAATGTCCAAGGAATTACAGGATTCACAGATACAGGGATTCCTTACAGTGCTAAAATAATTAAGTTATAATATCTCAAAAACGGAATAAGACAGTTAACTTTGATTACTGCTTTTCAAGACTGAAATCGTCAACAACAAAAGGGGCACTCGTGGAGGGACGGGTGTTGCAACACTGTATGACTGAAACCCAAACAGGTTCACCTATGTAATTGTAGATCTCACGGTGTTATAATAAAAAAAAAAAGATGCAAGCCAAATATCAACGTTTTCTACTTAAAAACAAAAGCCTCTAGTGATAGGCGGTACTGCTGGAATTATGTGTACTAGAAACCTCTAATAGTATTGTAAACTACAGCATTTTAATTAAAACATTTAAAAAGCCTATCTTTTTAAATTCTCATTAATTTATCTTTTAAATTCTCATTAAGTTAATATCTTATTAATTGGAAAGGAAAGAATCTTTAGTGTCAGAGAGTGGACTCAGTGCATCACTTAGGAAGGCAAGTCTTCATAAGTGACTCGCTCTATTGCTGCGCAACACCCACAGCCCTGAAACATTCTTGGCCTGAGGAAGGAATGCGCCTTGATCAAGTTGCTCGTCATATAGAGGAAGGTATTATTATCCTTCTGCACTGGCTGAGTGCAGTTTGCTTTGTTAGATGAGGAAAGCAGCATATTTAATTTTGCTTTGTATCAAGTGCTTTTTTTCTGTATGGTAAGGTCTCAATAGCTATAAAACAACTGAACTATTTATTGTGTTTGATAATTCTAATGCCTAAAGTATTTTGGGGGACTGATTCTCTTCTCTGTTCTAATTCATAATTTTTTCTTTTCTTTTGAGTGATTATTTTTTAGAGAGATCAACAAGAACCACTAGTGCTATATGTATCTAGGTGGGGGTTGGGGTAGGAGGCAGCTAGTTGCTTTAAAAGAAATTAACATTTATATTTGTTATGTATTTGGATACACCAATACAGAATGTTTTGAAAAAATCTCCACTCTTTTTTGTTTTGGGCTATACTTTATAATATGTGGGTTGTTCTAGGCAGTGCTCAAGAGATGCGTAGGGATCAAAGTCAGGTCTCCTACATGCAAAGCGTGTGCTCCAGTTATTTGAATTATACCCCCAGTCCCTCCTTTTATTTTGGAAAAAGTATTAATTTAGGACAGAGTCCGGGGCGAGTGATAGTCCAACAGGTGCGTGGCTGATTTGGGTTCGATCCCCAGCATCCCATATGGTCCCCAAGCACTGCGAGGAGTAATTCCTGAGTGCAGAGCTAGGAATTACCGCTGGACTGAGCATTGCTGGGTGTGACCCAAAAATGATAAAAAAAAAAATCTATGTGCAAACTAGTCCATCGTCCTTTAACCAATAACAAGTTTTAAGACTGGTTATTTTCTTTATAATTCCCCATGAATGGAGCTGGTGTGGGTTTATTTCTTTTTTTTTTTGTTTTTGCTTTTGGGGTCACACCTGGTGATGCTCAGAGGTTACTCCTGGCTCTGCACTCAGGAATTACCCCTGGCAGTGCTCGGTGGACCATATGGGATGCCAGGGATTGAACCCAGGTCGACTGTGTGCAAGGCAAACGCCCTACCCGCTGGACTATCGCTCTGGCCCCAATTTCTAATGTACTCTTCTGCTACAAGTGGCTCTTTAGGACTCTTTTTTTTCTTTTTCTTTTTGGGCCCTGCCCTTGGCAGTGCTCGGGGGCCATAGGACTCTATTTTTATCAGAAAAAATGATCTATCTATTAGACTTTCTACTGCTGAAAGTTTTTTTGGTTTATCTAGATTAGGAAAGAAGTTCAAGTTTTAATCGATTCAGTGCTCTGCCGGCCTCTCCTGGTTCCTTATCTCACTGAACCCCTGGCTTGTATTGCGTGATAATTAAAAATATAGGAAACCAAGACAGCCTTTTTAAAAGAAAACTTTATCTAACAACTGAAGTCTTTTTAAACAACAGTGCTGGGGCTAGAGACCGTCTCCCCACGGGCAGAGTGCAGGGAGCCTGGTTTGATCACCGGACTGCACGGTGGCCCAGGCACCGCAAGAAGTAACTCCTGAGAGCCACGGCAGTTACGTGGGGTCTGTTACCACAGACTGTGAAGTGGGGCCAAATCAACCAGGCCGAAACCAAAGCTGGGCTGGAGAGACAGCACAGGGGCTAAGGCTTGCATGCTGCAACCCACTTGGACCCCAAGTACCTCATTGGTCCCAGAGCACTTCCAGGGGTCACCCTTGAACACAGAGCCAGGAATAGCCTGTGAGCACTGCCTGGTGTGCCCCCAAAACAAGAAAAACCTAAAGTCAAAGACAAAAGTGCTGTTTAATTTGGACCAAGGTAGGCAGTACTAGAACGGAAAGGTAAATAAGATTATCTTTCAACAATACTCACCAGGGATTTTATGGTTTCATCTAATACTATTTCTTTCCTTTTCCTTGGTGTGGGGTAGATTTGGCAGGGGATTGGGCCACAGACAGTGGTACTTGGAGACCACGCCCAGTTTTGTGCTTAAGGACTGCCTCCCAGTGGCACTGGGGGATCTCAGGGTGCTTTGGGATCAAACTAGGATTGGCCACAAGCAAGGCAAATGCCTTAATCCCTACACTATCTCTCTGGTCCTATGTTACTTCTTAGAAGAATGTCAACTTTGCCACCCAGCGGGATCTGCCTCAGCCGCGTGTACCTCTTTGAAGAACTTCGAATCTTAGCACATCAGCCCTGATCCGCTACCCCAGCAGTGCCTTGCAAGAAGCCAGAGGAACCCCCCACACCATGAGGGCCACCATTTTCCACATCCAGACTCCCCACTCGTCAGAGCTCCACCCAGCAGAAGAGCTGATCACAAGCCAGGCTCATCAATAAATGAACGAGATGAGAGGCGACTATAAGAGTATCCCACCCACATGGCAGAGCCTGGCAAGCTACCCGTGTTGTTGTATTTGACATGCCAAATACCAGTAACAATTATAGACCTCATTCCCATGACCTGATGGAATGGTTTGAGGCACTTTATGTTCTTCGAGTGAGCAGATGTCCTTGGGCTACACTAGCATGTGACAGGACATATGGAGATGTTACTGGTGCCTGCTCGAGCAAATCGATGAACAACAGGAAGACAGTGATACAGTGATACAAGTGTTGCAGGACTCCTCTAAGAGCCTCTGCATCTGCCCTGGATTGCCTCCTGCAGATCACTTCGTAGATAAGGGGGGGGTAGTCTAAATGTGGCAGTTTATCTGACCATGTATTCTGTACTGGCTGGTATAAATATGCTCTCATGCTACCACAATCATCGTGGGACTAGCTAGATCTTACCAGCATATTTGCCTGGCCACGTTGGATCTCTAAGTAATTAGACCGAGAGAGAAATGCTGTTTGCCTCCAAGCAAGCAAGCATGGCTCCCTGATAACTCAAAGGCAACTAAAATACAAAACTACCATGAGGTAGACGAGACTTGTGAAGGCTTGGAGAAATATTTAACTGGCATTAGTCTCTGGTACAGAGACATGCCATCTCAGAAACCCCTTCTCTACCCTATAAAGGCATTTCCAGGCAGATCTTGGCTCAAAACATTAGCATATAATAGGGCCTAGGTAAGGTGCTGGGAGAAATTACCTAAGGGCATTTGACCCTTCCTGCTTCCCATAATAGTGGGAGGTCTGAGTTGCAGGGGTATAAAACCAGCTCTCTCTCTCTCTCTCTCTCTCTCTCTCTCTCTCTCTCTCTCTCTCTCTCTCTCTCTTTTTGGGCTCTCTGTTAGCTTGCACCCTTCTTGGGAGTTTTGTCTTTTTCTCCTTTTTACAGGGCCTTAACAAGGGGTGGCCGCCATCTTGGCCTACATGTGTCTGGGGTACTAGCTGGGAATCCTAAGCACAGGGGTTTCTCCTATTGCTGACTTGTATGCCTGAACCCTTGATAAGTAAAGCCTTTTAAAACTGCATCGATTCCTGAGTCTTCATCCATCCCCGCCAGCTTGGGAGGTAGGAGGGAACTCACTTCCCGGCACTGTCAGGGACACCGGTGGCGACATGGTAAGTCTAACAAATTATCTTGCAAAGATAAATCAAGAATTGAGAACACAGCCTGACCTGCCTGCTGCTGGCTGACATCAAAGAACTAACTGGAACTGAGTCAGATTCTCACCCTCTGGTTAGCTCCCAACAACCTCCAAACCAGACCTGTGCCATATGAATGGGCCAGTACTACAGCTTAGGCAGAGCTGCAGATCTACTCAACAAATCACACAGTGCGAACAGTTATTCTTTCTGCCATTTGGTAGGCAGGCAGAGAAAAAAACAACAACCTCAGCTTAATCTGTCAGCATCTTCCAAGGGTCTAACTACAAGGACCCACTCACATCCAGCCTAGAATAACAATAGAAAACCATGGTAAAAGACACACAGAAGCTCAAGCTCAATGAGCGAAAACATTACTAACAAAAACAAACAACTCTAGTAAATCCTCAAGACAATGTCATTGGTGACACCATCATGAGGATGTTCAACAAAGAAATGACAGCACAGGTAAATAGCAAGGCACAGGAGTGTAAGCTACGGAATGAAAGACCACTACAATCAGAACACCTATGAAGGCCACAGGAGCTGAAAGTCAGCAGAAGCTCCAAGAGCAGAATGACGATGCTGATGTGATGTACAAAGTAATGTGTGCTGAGCAGAATAACAGTAGCTCCAAGATGAGGAGGAAGAAGCTGTCAGGAAACAACAGCAGACGGAACAGTCTGGAAAGAAATAAGCAGCACACCAAAAAACTATGGGATTTACTCAAGAGGGACAGCGGGAGAATCATTGGAGGCCTGAAAAACAGGAAGGCAAATGTGATGAAGAACCAATAGTTTAAAAAAACCATCAAGAAGAATTTCCCAGAGTTGAGTACAGGCACCGAAATACAACAGACTGAAGAGGTAAAAATAAACCTAACCAGACACATTCATTGTACTCAAATGAGAAAATTCTAAGATACTGGATGCTGAATGCAATAAAATAAAAAAGGAATTTACATACAAAAGAAAACCTGTTAAGAGATACAGCAGATCCATCAAATGAAGCTCTGCAAGCCAAAAGAATATGGAGGGATATAGTCCCAGGGAAATAAACAACTGTCAAGAATTCTCTATTCAGCTAGAATACCATTCAGATCGGAAGAAACACCACAGAGCTCTATGGACAGACAACAGCTTAGGGAATTCATAGTCTTGAAGCCAATTTTGCAAGAAGCCTTGAAAGAGCTTGTCTCAAGGACAATCAGACAAACCTCCCAATACTGGCAGTGCGTATGGCACTCCCTGAAGGTGTGTATGTTGCCCTTTACCTTCAGGAAAGGGCATGTTTACTCCCAGCTTGCTAAAGGGTTTTTATACATTTTCAATAATGAATTAACGTCACATTTATAATGGTTAAAATCTCCACACACTGGCTTTTACTGATTTATTTTTTTGATAATTACATTTGTCATTCCTGTAAGTTTTCTTGAAGCAAGAAGTATGAAATAAATTTGTTATATGTCTAACAAGGGGACACACTGGAGGGTGGGAGAGAGTCTGGGGACAACAGTGAAGAGGGGACACGGGTAGAGGAACTGGTGCTGGAACACTGTTTCACTGCCCGAAACAACTCTATCATGAACAACTTTGCAATCAGTGAAAAGAAAATACTGCAAAAATTGGTAATGCATATTTTATTTAAAATTATAATTACTGTACTAATAGATGACAAATGAAATGAAATGAGTTAAAGTTATTTTAATATTAATGTTTCTGCCTACAGAAATGCTTACTTACTTTGGAAGGAGAACCATCAGTGATTTTCACCAACTGCCAAAGAATCGAGTAATGGGAACACTGCAGTGCCTGTACAACTATCTGCATATAAAAAAAAAATTCAAACAAATGAGACAAACTTTATAACTATACAGTAGTAAGAGATTGTTTACCATAGATTTTTCTCTAATAATAAGGTTGTAAGCCCAAACTGTTGTATGATTAATATGAATGCATAAAATACTTGAGTCAAGACATATCAATCTAGAGAATATAGGACCTAGCTTGATAAATATGAATCTAAATAAAAGGTTTAAATAAATGCATTGACAAGAATACTTTGCTCAGCAGGATTTTTAAAAGACTATCAAAATTTTTATCCAAATTTTATAGTTGAAATATATAAACTTATGAATAGAAAAAACATGTATGGAAGCACACCCAGATCAAGAAATTCGATACTGCTAGCACCTTTCTCCAATCTAATTACCCTCCTACTCATGTACGAACAGTTATTCTGTCTTTTGTTCTTGGGCCACACCGTGCAGTGCTCAAGGCTTACTTCAGGTGCTGTGCTCAGAAATCACTCTCACTTCTGGTGGGCTTGAGAGACCATATGGGTGCTTGGGAGCAGACCCGGCGAGCTGAGTGCAAGTCAAGCACCTTTTCAGCTGTGCTATCTCACCAGCCTCAGTTTCTGTCTTAATCATCAGACTACATCCTCAAATACTGAGATTGTTCAATAAATAAAAAGAATCATCTAACGTGTAATATCGAAGTCTGCAAGATTCATACATGTTACATGTAGTGATGGTTTGTTACTTCTCAGTCCTATGTTATATTTAAAAAATCCTGTATTTTTCTTCTATTGTTGAATTTTTACTATGCTTTTTGTACAAAACTTTCACAAAGTTTTAGGTCATTATAAATAATGATTCTACAAACATTCTATATATCTGCAGTGTACCCAGGTATGCATTTCTCCAGTGCAGAGGGTCTCCAAATTGTCAGTTCTCAAGACCTCTTTACATTCTTAAAACTTAGGGTGTTGGGGCCGGAGGATAGCACAGCAGGTAGGACGTTTGCCTTGCATGCAGCCGACCCGGTTCAATCCCCAGCATCCCATATGGTCCCCTGAGCACTGCCAGGAGTAATCCCTAAGCATCACCAGGTGTGACCCCCAAAGGAAAAAAAAACAATTTAGGGTATTAAGGACCCTAAAGAGTTTTTTCATGTGTGTTTTATCGAACAATACTGCTATATTCAAAAGTAGATATTAACTAATTTAAACGAAAATTAAAAAGGAATACAGCGGCCTAGAGCATAGCTTGGTGGCTGGACGATGCCCTGCTTTGATGATGAGGGTTTGATTGTCAAGGCTGCAGATAAACTCCCTCCTCCCAAACTACCAACACCTTAAAAGGATCTCATCATCACACAGATAACAGCACAGGGGTTAAGGCATTTGCCTTGTATACGGTCGACCCAGTTCAATTCCTAGCACCACTATGATCCTCTTGGCACCACCAGGACTTATCTCTGGTAACAGAGACAGGAGTAAGGACTGAGCACCGCAGAGCGTAACCCTAAACTCCAAACCAAGAAAGTTCTGAAAAAAAGAACTGATATTTCTAAGATGAAAAAGAAACCAAAACAACAAAAACTCACTTAGACGAATGGTATTGCCTTACATATTTGCAAATATCTTTATGTGTGGATTAATAGAAAACTGAAGCCATTTTCTTCTATATGGTTACTTTTTTATTTGTTGCTTTAAAGTTTATATATCACAGATTAGCTGGAAAAGACGTATCTTGTTTTGTTTTTTGTGCCACACCACGAGGTGCTCAGAGAACCGTATGTGGTGACAGGGATCAAAATCAGGCTGGCTGCGTGCAAGGCAAGTATCTTACCCATGGAACAATTGCTCTAGCTCAGAAAAAAAGTTATAGATTAATGCCTCTGTGTATAAATGTTAATATTTATGTTAATATTCACCAATATATCAATCCAGATTAGAGAATGGATATGAGAAAAGGGCAAATAATATCTTCCTTTTAGAAAAATAATTTGACCACTGGGACCTTTGGGATCAAACACTGAGAAGCATTGTTCTAAGAGCAGGTTTATGGAGTTATGTACCATACACACGTGAATTAAGTTTATAGCATAGTACAAAACCACAATGCAAAGTAGCTACAGCCAGTACTGTAACAGCTCCTGATGCTCCACACGCTCACTAGCACTTGATGTTTTCAATTACTTTAGAAGGTTTTGGTTTGTTTTTGCTTTTTTATTTTTTCTTTTATTGATATGATGTATTATGTTGATTGACTTGCGAATGTTGAACCATCCTTGCATTCCCGGGATGAATCCTACTTGGTCATGATGTATAATCTTCTTGATGAGTCTTTGGATTCTGTTTGCTAGTATTTTGTTGAAGATCTTAGCATCCGTGTTCATCAGGGATATTGGTCTGTAGTTTTCTTTGTGTTGTCTCTCCCTGCTTTGGGTATTAGGGTGATATATGCTTCGTAGAAGCTGTTTGGGAGTGTTTCTGTTTCTTCTATTTCCTGGAAGAGCTTGAAAAGGACTGGCAGTAGGTCCTCCTTAAAGGTTTGGTAGAGTTCACTAGTGAATCCGCCTGGACCTGGGCTTTTGTGTTTGGGCAGACTTTTAATTACTCTTTCAATTTCCTTGATGGTGATAGGCTTATTCAGGTATTGAAGGTCTTCTTGTTTTTGCTTTTTAAATATCCTGTACCTTCCCCGGCAGCGCCTTATTCCTGGTTCTACTCTCAGGGTCACTCCCGCTAGGCTGGAGAGGCCAGATGTGGTGTGGGATTGAAGCTGGTTAGTGGTGTGCAAGGTGAGCACCTAACCTCTGTACCATTTTCTCAGCCTCCCCGCCATTTTCGAGTCATAACAGATGAAGCTAATCCTGGCTTGTTGCTTGGGGAAAAGGTAAGGGGAACCAGGTCATGCGTACTCAGGCCCCCGAATCTTTAGTATATTTGAACAGTGTTATGTAATGTTAATTTTCATATCTGAAATTAACAATGACGGTCAGGTTTTCAAATTTTAATTAAAATAAAACAGATTAACGGGGCTGGAGCCGATAGCCCAGCGGGTAGGGCGTTTGCCTTGCACGCGCCGGCCAGTAGCGCCCCATATGGTCCCCCGAGCACCGCCAGGAGTAATTCCCTGAGTGCAGAGCCAGGAGAAACCCCTGAGCATTGCCGGGTGTGATCCAAAAAAGCAAAAAAAAAAAAAAAAAAAATCACAGAGAATTACAGGCTGGAGCAATAGCCCAGCGGGTAGGGCGTTTGCCTTGCATGCGCCGCCTGGGTTCAATTCCTGGCATCCCATATGGTCCCCCGAGCACCACCAGGAATAACTCCTGAGTACAGAGCCAGTATTAACCCCTAATCGCCGCGGGTGTGACCCAAAGAGAAAAAAAAAAAAACCAAAAAAAAAAAAACCACTCAAAAAAATTGAATCACAGAGAATTTAATTTTATAGTTTTCTTCCTTGGTTTTGTCTGATTATACAATATGAAGCATAGCTTGTGATGTATTTCTTTATTATTGTGTTTTTATTATTTTCCCAGTGAAATAAACTGAAAGCCATATAGCTAAACACATGCAGAAAATATGTCAAAATAAAATGAATGCTTCAGAAAGAAGTTGATATTTTTCAATGGATTTAAAAATTCAAGTTTCTCATCTTTTAACAGATACCTCAATGCACCTACTTGACACTAAAAATATCTCAAAGAATCAGAGAGATGAGTGGTGCTGTTTTTGATGAAACACTAATGAGATGAATGTGAGGGTTTTATTCAACATAATTAAATGACTGATCTCAGAATGACACAAACAAGACTGAAACATTGTCAAATTTCTCAACCTCAGTAATAAAATAATTTAAAAATACTAAGCAGCTTAATATGGAACACCTACTTGTCCTGAAATACCTTTAGATATTCTTTAACAGATAATCTTTAACAGAATTAAAGTACAGGAGCTAGAGCAATAATACAGTGGGTAGAGGACTTGCCTTGCATGTGGTCAACTTAGATTTGAACTTTTTCCCTCTGAATATGGATAATGCGCGGCCGCACGGTTATCAATAAATGCTGGATTTAGAGATGACTACAAGAATATGCTACAAGAGTATGCTACCCGCACGGCAGAGCCTGGCAAGCTACCCGTGTCGTATTTGATATGCCAGATACCAGTAACAATTATAGACCTCATTCTCATGACCTGATGGAATGGTTTGAGGCTCTTTATGTTCCTGGAGCAAGCAGGTGTCCTTGGGCTCTACCTGCATGAGACAGGTCATATGGAGATGTTACTGGTGCCTGCTCGAACAAATCGACAATGAACGGAAGACAGTGATACAGTGATCCTATATGGTCACCTAAGGACTGCCAGGAGTGATCTCTTAGGAAGTCAATCCTGAATAAGAGTAAGTTAAGAGTCAGGAGCAAGTCCTGAGCATTGCTAGGTGTGGAGGGAAAAGGTTTAGAGAAAAATTCTCTCCAAGCCTACAAAAAATAATCTGAATAGAAGTGGTATACAGCATGGGGCTGGAGCGATAGCCCAGCGGGTAGGGCGCTTGCCTTGCACGGCCGCCCCATGCCGGCCGGGTTCGATCCCGGGCATCCCATATGGTCCCCCGAGCAACGCCAGGAGTAATTCCCTGAGTGCAGAGCCAGGAGTAGCCCCTGAGCACGCTGGCGCGACCCAAAAGCAAAAAAAAAAAAAAAGAAGTGGTATGGTATACAGCAAACTAACAGTTTATTGAAATTAAAATACAGAAAATTACTTGAATTTTCTTATTTTTATTACATATATATGTGTATATATATATATATATTTTTTTTTTCCTTTTTGGTCACACCCGCAATGCTCAGGGGTTTCTCCTGGCTCTGCACTCAGGAATTACTCCTGGTGGTGCTCGGGCGACCATATGGGATGCCGGGATGGAACCCGGCCGGCATGGGCCGTGCAAGGCAAACGCCTACCTGCTGGGCTATCGCTCCGGCCCCTATTTTTTTTTTTATTATATTTTTTAAGAGGGAGTTTGGGGCCACACTCAACCAGCAATACTTGGAGGACCACTGTAGTGCTGGAAATCAAACTGGGGTCAGCTGTATGCAAGGTAAGAAAAACCTTTTTTTGTCCTATCTCTCCATCCTTTATATCACTTGTATCACTTGTCTTCCCATTGTTCATCGATTTGCTCGAGCGGCACCATTGGTTGGGAATGAGGTCCACTAACGTCTCCATTGGTTGGGAATGAGGTTCACTATTGTTACTGTTTTTGGCATATATTGAATACACCACAGTTAGCTTGCCAGGCTCTGCCGTGGTTCTGGGTTCGTCCCAAGGGTCCCAGTCTTTTCTATGACAGACCATCAACCATCCAGGGCCCATGCGGCAGAGCTCTGGGTGTAGACAAGCCTGTCTCCTGTCTTCATCCTTTATATAATTTGTCCTAATTATAAAATACCAGTAACAATTATATTAGTTAATTCCCATGACCTAATATAATGGTTTGAGGCTCTTTATGTTCCTGGAGCTAACAGATGCCCTTGGGCTCTACTAGCATGAGACAGGACATATGGAGATATTACTGGTGCCCGCTCGAGCAAATAGATGATCAACAGGAGGATAGTGATAGTGATTATATCGTGGGCAGGAGTGACAGTACAGGAGGTAAGGTACTTACCCTGCTTGTGGCTGCTTTGGCTGTGGCCTTGGTTCACTCTCCAGAACCACATCTAACTTTTTGAGCACAGGCAGGGTTCACTCCAGAGCATAGAGCCAGGAATATTTGAGCACTTTGAGATATGGTTCAAACTCCATTTCTCAAATTAAAATAAAGGGGCCCAAGACATAGTTCAGCAGGTAAGGCACTTGCCTTCCAAGTGACCAAGTCATCTCATATGGTCCCTTGGGCACCACCAGGACTAATTCCTGAGTGCAGAGCCAGAAGCAACCACTGAGCATTGTCAGGTGTGGACCAAAAACAAAACACCAAATTAAAATCTTTTCTTCTATTTTTAAAATTGATCAGCAGACTAGGTATTATTAGAAAGATTTATATGAGTCTTAGAAGTGGTTATGAGAGTTACTTGGAAATTTCAATTCCTATATTAAATAAAGTGTCCCCATTTTAAACTGCCTCATGTATTGACATTCATTGCATGCTTACCTTGAAAGGGTTCTATTGCATTATTTTCAAACAAAAAGCCCCACTCTAACTAGGAAATACTTGGTTTTCCACAGGCAAACTGTACAACAGCAAATGTGATTATACAACACAACTCAGAATTCCTTCCAGGTTTTACATCAGCCATGTCAGCACTCCATGCCAAAGCAGAAATGCTCCCTTTGTTGTCCGGATCCCAGGAACTTCATCTTTTAATAGTATTAGCACTTTTAGTAGTACTTTTAATAGATGAAGAATATGTAATAAAAATTTAAAAAAGCCAAAACAGATTGTTCTAACCTGTGAGCACCCCGTCTTTCTGCTCTTTCTTGAATCACACTGCTGTGACTTGTCATAGTCCAAGTTTGATTTGATGACTTAAGAATTTCTCCAACAGACTCTCCTGCTGCTGTTTGTATGAGGCGGGAAGACACAGTAATGGGTACTGCATCTTTCTTTTTTCGCCACACTGGCAGTGCTTAGTGCTTACTCCTGCTTGTGAACCACTTCTGGCAGGGCATGGGGACCATATGGGATACTGTTTTCGAATCTGTGACTGGCTGCATGCAAGGCAAGTGCCTTATTTGCTGTAATATGTCGCTAATCCAAAGTTTTTTTTTCTTTTTGGGTCACAATTGGCTATGCTCAGGGACCCTATGGGATGCTGGGGATTGAACCCAGATGAGCTGTGTGCAAGGCAAATGCCCTCCCTCTGTGCTCTGGCTCCCAAAGGGGTATTTAAAAAGCAAACAAACAGGAAATATACACAAGTGACAATAAGCTTTATACGGCTTCTAATAACAGTCAATGTTCTATTTTTCTGGCCCCTAGCAATATCCTGAGTAAAGTTGGCCAGGAGACAGCTACAGATGACCTCTCACATGTGGGATTCAAAGAAGCAAGCAGCAGAGTAACAGTAATGAAAGCGCGAAAGCAACAGACTCTAGAACTGCATAGACTGGGCTTATCACAACGGTGAGGTGGGAGGACACTAACACGGCAGGAAACAATGGCAGAGGGAAACCACCACTCTGATGGAGGGTGCTGGAGTGCTGTACTCCTGAAACCCTGTTACTGACAGTCCAGAAAACTGTAAATCATAGTGACTTTAAACAAAACAAAAGAGGCGCTTTTAGGTATAGATACAATTGATATGACTTAACCAAAAATGGGTCCAGGATGGAAAACTAACAAGTAAGACTGACTGGAGAGATGGTTCAGCAGGGCCAGTGCATCATTTGCTTGCAGAGGCTAGTTTTGACCCCCAGCACCCATGGACCCTTAGCCAGTGCAAACGTACAGCACAGCTGGGTGTGCTCAACAAACTGCGAAACAAAACAAACAAAAATATCCCCCAAAACACGAAAGTGTTTAACATTAGCATTCAGCAAATGTATGCTTAAAATATGCTGAGTCACCATTGTATACCTGTTTACTTTGATTAGCTAAAGTAAGAAATTGCCAACAATACCAAGTGCTTATGAAATATGAAGCAAAACAGTCATATTATCAACAAGAATAAAGAAAGATTATATCTATCCTCATAAATGCTATAGCCAGCCTGAAGAATGGTTTTATTTCTTTTTTTTTTAAATTTTTTTATTATACCACCGTGAAACACACAATTACAAAGGTGTTCATAATAGGTTCTTGGTAATACAGTATTCCAGCACCCATCCCTCCACCAGTGCCCCATTTCCACCACCAATGTACCCCTCCCCCTCCCGCCCCCCACCCGCCTTAATAGCAGGTACCCCAGTTTCCTCTCTTTCTCTCTCTATCTCTCTCTCTGTCTCTGCATCTCTCTCCCTCTTATTTTACACATTATGGCTAGCCCTGCAGATATTTAGAGTTTATCACTTAAGTCTCTTTGTGTATATTCAGTGGTGAGTTTTAATCTGCCATTACCATTTCAAGAATGGTTTTATTTCTAATAAAATTAAAAACACTTATAAAAGAGTCAACAAATTCATTTGTGGTTTTTTATTTTAGAGAAATGACAACTGATGTTCAAACAAAAACTTGTACACTTATGCACACTGAGGCCTTAGTTGAAACAGAAAAGCTGGGAGGAATGCAAAATGTCTTTTTTTTTTTTTAGCCTTCCCCCATGTCTTTCAACAGGTAAACAGAGCAAACTGGTTCACAACAGAATACAAATGAGGGACAAAAACAATTACTGTGATTCAGACACAACTGGGGTTAATCTAAAAACTATGATAGCCATTAAAGACATGCTCAGGGAAATGCTTTACATTCTGAAAGGTTACTTGTATGATTCCAATTTTTTTTGAAATCTCAAAACAACCAGATAAGTATTTAATATGAAATAGTTTAATATGTTTAATATGAAATAAACAAATAACTACAAAGAAAAAATAATGTGAAACACTTCCAGTGAAGATTTATACCCTGGATGTGGTGGTAGGCTACTGGCTCTCCCTGTGCCCAGCCACTCACGAGGCACCAGGGAGGGATGGCGGGTTCTAGTCCTGGCCCCTCACCCCAGCAGAGCCTCGCAACAAGCCAGATGACCCTCCCCCCGCGCCCCCCGCCCCACTCCATGAGGGCCGCCATTTTCCACATCTGGACTTCCCTCTCGTCAGAACTCCACCCAGCAGACGAGCCTATTACATCCAGTCTCATCGAGTTCCACCCTGCAGCAGTCTTTTTCAATCCAACCCAGGTATGCTGATCCAGAGACTCACAGACATGGGGCAGAGCTGCTATTGGCTCTCCCTGTGCCCAGCTGCTCACCAGGCACCCGGGAGGGTTGGTGGGTTCTAGCCCTGGCCCGCCACCCCAGCAGAGCCTCGCAACAAGCCAGATGACAGCCCCCCCAGTCCATGAGAGCCGCCATTTTCCACATCCGGACTTCCCTCTCATCAGAACTCCACACAGCAGATGAGCCTATCACAGACCAGCTCGTGCAGCTGCTTGCGGTTCATCAATAAATGCTGTATTTAGAGGGGTCTACAAGAGTATGCCACCCGCACGGCAAGCATGGCAAGCTACCGGTGTCGTATTTGATATGCCAAATACCAGTAACAATTATATTAGGTCATTCCCATGACCTAATATAATGGTTTGAGGCTCTTTATGTTCCTGGAGCAAGCAGATACCCTTGGGCTCTACTAGCATGTGACAGGACATATGGAGATATTACTGGTGCCCGCTCGAGCAAATTGATGACGAACGGGAAGATAGTGATAGTGATGTGGCGGTAGCAGCATAAATAAATCACGTGTTAAGATTCATTATCTTCTCCCGAGCTTCACTTGAGCGAGGCCTAGGTAGTACCTGATGGCAGGGCCAGAGCATTGCTGCATTCTGGCATTCAACCATCTGCCTGGCTGAGAACAGCCCCTGAGTGCAGTGTGGGAGCCTTCCCTGTGGGGAGGGTTCCATAGAATTCAGGGATCCCCAGAACCAGTCTTAGCATTACTAGGCAAAAACAAAACAAAACAAAACACAAACCAGTATAAGATTTGAGGGAAATAAGATTTGCTTATAAAAAGAACAGTGTAAGGTTTGCTCTGTAACCAAAAAAGACAAAACTTTTCAATGAAGGGGTTACATAGCAAAAAAACACTGGTTCATGGCAATTCTGGACCATAATATTTTAAAGTTAAGATTTTCATAAAAGGGACTGGAGCGACAGCACAGCGGGTAGGGCATCTGCCTTGCACGCAGTTGACCTGGGTTCAATCCCTGGAATCCCATATGGTCCTCTAAGCAATGCCACGCGCAATTCCTGAGTGCAGAGAAGCCAGGAGTAACCCCTGAGTATTGCCCGGTATGACGCGGAAAAAAAAAAAAAAAAAAACCAAAAAAAAAACCCTAAAAGTAAAATTTCTAGTATTTGAAGCAAGAAAAAAGAAAAAAGCACCATGAAGACAGATGAAATACTCTATTATTTGTATGCCATCTGTTTTTATCTGTTCTCCAAAAGTGCACTGGAGTAGCATATAAAGCACACTAGTCCAGGCATTCACATGTTCTCAGCCCCAGTTCCCTCAAGGCTGTTACATGTACTTTGGGGATAGAGGTGGGCTACATATGGCAGTGCTCAGGGGACCATACATAGTACCTAGAACTGAAGTAGGCTGGACATTTGGAAGGTGGTATTAAAACCTACCCATTTCTCTATCCCTTAAGTCATTTCATAAGCAGTTCACATGTCTTTTCTTAATAGACACACACTCTAGTCTGTAACATCAAAAAGTATCATTCTACATCCATCAGTGATCTGGCCAAAGGATTCAGTGAACAATTAATTTATCCTGGTAAACTTGGACTTCTAGGGTAATGGGGGGGCAAAACATAACAACATAACAATACCATTCATCGGGATCGGAGTGATAGGATAGTGGATGGGGCATTGCCTTGCATGCAGATGACCCAGGTTCACTCCTGGGCATCTTGCATGGTCCCTGAGTACCCCTGAGCATCGCTGGTTGTGACCCCAAAGTACCCCCTAAGAACACCAAAAGAACACAAAAAAAGCCCCCCAAAACCATTGAGATATTTAATAGTTTTTTTTGGGAGACTTGAGTCATATAAAAGGGTTAAAGCAGATAACAAGCTAATTTTGAAGTAATTACTTAAGAGATATTCAAGGTGAAATGAATAACCGAACAAAATAAAAAATATTTAAATACAAAAATGCAGAATTCAAGTATATTTAAATACAAACTGTGAAACAAGAGCAAGGCACAGGCAAGGTCCGGAGGAAAGTAGAGAGGCAACGCTAGTGCCAGGAAGGGAGGCCCCAGAGGCCAAATGAAGGCCACACTTAGAGGTCTGCTGGGCCACACCCCAGCTGCAGCCACGGGGAACTAGTTCAACACTGGGAGTCCTGCAATGATTTAGAACATGGTAAAGCACTCCTGTAATGCCCATGATAAAGGGCAGGAGCACTGCTAGGGAAGGCGGGGGCAAGATGAGGAAGAGAAGCAAAGAGAGGGGAGGGCGTGAGGGGAGGGGAGAGAGAGAGAGAGAGGCCTAGTCCTCATTAAGAAATAGCCCCTCTTTGGTATGTCACACTGTGCTCGGGAAGAGATATCTAATTCTCCACATAACACCAGGCAGAAGGAAGAAATGAGGAATTTACTTGCAGTGACAAATGAAGATACAAGTCTAGGCAGAACCCCAACTCTGACTAGAGATTTCTAAACTCTGTGATAAAGGCTTCAAAGCTACCATCCTAGGATGCACATGGAAATGAAGAAATGTACAAAAAAAAACCTAAAAAATTTACAAAAATTTCTTATGAAACAGAAAAAAAACTATCTCAAGTGGGGCTGGAGAGATAGTACAGAGATAGCGCACAGCCAACATGGATTCTAGCCCCCATCTATACGGTGCCCAGAGCACCACCAGAAATAATTCCTGCATGAAGAATCAGGGTAAGCCCTTAGCACCACTGGATAGGGATCCCCAAACAAGAAAAGAAAGACCCTGAAACAAAGACCATTGTGCTCAGCAATACAGTGGGCCAAGTAACAGGCTCAAAGAGATATATCAACAGGAACACCAAATTTTTTTAGACTCATAGAACTTTGCACACAGTTACAAGTAGGGAAATTCAAACAGCAACCAAGCCTCTCTCCAAAAGAAAGTGTAGTTCTGAATGGTTTAACTAGTGATATCTAACCTATATATCCCAAACACTCCCTCAGAGAATTCTAAACAGTTCTTTTTTCTTTTTTGATCACACCCGGCAATGCTCAGGGAACCATATGGGATGCCAGGGATTGAATCTGGGTTGGCCCCTGCAAGGCAAATGCCCTACCCACTGTGCTATCACTCCAGCCCCCTCTAAACAATAGCAAGAGCAAACATGTCATAAAAACAGACATCTACAGACCAGATCAGTATGTATAATGAGCTTAAATCTGATGCTCTTTAACAAAGTCTGGCTCAATAGAATCCAATAATATTTAAAAATGATCTTACACTGGCTCTGGGTGTCAGGCTGTTAATCTGACAATGCAAAAAGAAATTATGACCAAGGAATTATTTCATGTATGCACAAGGTGGTTTAACATAAGCTAATCAATTAAGGTCAATATATTCCAACCAAAGTTAATGCAAAAATAACTTCATATTAATAAATGTAGAGAACTGACTCTATTCTATTCAAGATCAGGTTCTGATAAGACCTCTCCAAAAATGAGAGTTGGGGAAAAAAAATCTATCAAGTAGTAAAGGCCATATGCAATAAACCCACAGTAACAAACTGAATGATAAAAAACTGAAAGCTGCTCTAAGATCAGAAAGTGGAAAAGGATTTTTATTTAGACTTTTGGGCCAAACCCAAGTGATACACAGGGTTTATTCCTGGCTCTGTGATCAGGCACTGCTTCCGGTAGTGGCACAGGGTACTTACTGTGTGGGTGCCAGGAGCTGAACCTAGATCTGCCTCATGAGAGGCTGCACCTTACACACAGTACTACTTCCCTGACTCAGAATTTGTATTTCATGATTTTATTTTTTTATTTAACACTGTAGCAAGATCCTAGTCACAGCAATTAAGGAAAAACTCCAACTCAGAAAATGAAAAGTTGAAGTATCACTACCGTAAGTGACATGAAACCTCAAAGATATCAAAACATTACTAGAGGTAATAAATACTAGCAGCAATAAATTTTTAGTCTCATTTTGACGATAATGGAAAAA
Source organism: Cryptotis parvus (assembly GCA_021461705.1). Classification (NCBI taxonomy): domain Eukaryota; kingdom Metazoa; phylum Chordata; class Mammalia; order Eulipotyphla; family Soricidae; genus Cryptotis; species Cryptotis parvus. The sequence continues at coordinate 47,671 of JAJIBD010008767.1, forward strand.
TTGAAAAGAAAAAAGTATCAAAGCTATATTATTTCCTCCCAATTTTGAAATACACCTTGGAAATATTAGTAAAGTGAGGCTGGACTGATAGTACAGTGGGTAGGGCGTGGAGTGATAGCCTTGCACACTGCTGACCAGGGTTCAATCTGTGGCACTCCAAGCCAACCAGGAATGATTACTAAGCAGAGTCAGGAGTAACCCGATTACAGCTGAGTGTAGCCCCAAACTCAGAATGAATTAATAAAAACAAATGTCTCCTTTGAAGCTGAAAGGCTAGCACAGTGCGAGGGCATTTGCTTGCATGCAACCAACCTGGGTTTGATCCCTGGCATCTCATATGGTCCTCCAAATACCGCCAGGATTAATTCCTGAGTCTAGAGCCAGAGTTACCCCTGAGTATTTTCCAGTGTGAACCAAAAACAGAAACCAAACAAATGAACGAATACTAGTAGACAGTATTTAGGTAAAAGGTTTGAGATGAAAAGGATGTAAACAAGAGTCAACAATAAAAGAAAACAATGAGAATGTTAAACTTTTTTCTATATACTATAATGCAGTATCTAGTCTAGGACCCTAAGAATCTCTGGGGAGGTCCTAATGGTATTGGCCCAAGATCCTAACAGCATTACATTCTTGGGGCCTCACACTGAATCACCAGCCAAGTTGGCTGAGTATCACCAGGACTGCTTGTTTTTGTTTGTTTGTTTTTTCTTTTTGGGTCACACCTGGCAATGCTCAGAGGTTACTCCTGGCTATGCTCAGGGGACCATATGGGATGCTGGGAATCGAACTCGAGTCGGCAGCATGCAAGGCAGCATGCGACGCCCAAACCACTGGACTATCACTCTGGCCCGGTCGGAGGACTGCTTGGGAGAATAAATTATGATAACAGAACAACATTTCTAGCTTATGATAGTCTTATAAAGGATATATATATATATATATATATTTTTTTTTTTTAACATTTTATTATACCACCGTGGGATATACAATTACAATGCTGTTCACGCTGGGGGGTTTCGGTCACACAGTGTTCCAGCACCCCGCCCTCCACTAGTGCCCCCAGCCACCACCCATGTCCCCAATTCCCTCCCCCCTCCCACATCCTGCCTAAATGGCAGGTTCTTTATCTCCTCTCCTCTCCCTCTCTCTCTCCTCCTTCTCCCACACATTGTACACTTCTAAGTGCACTACGCACACTTAGAAGCCATCATTTGCATTATTTTGTCTGTATTTAATGCTCAGTTCTATGTTAGCATCAGAACTTTAGACATTTATTCACACATGTTCCCTTCTCTATCTAAACCAACCTCTGACTCCCACACGCTTGTGGTAATTTCCACTTTCGGTAAGATCACCTAGTATATTTATGTCATGCAAATAAATGCAGTCATTCTATGTCTTTCTCTTTCCTTCTGACTAATTTCACTCAACATGATTCTTTCCATATCCATCCATTTATAGCAAAATTTCATAACTTCATTTTTTCTGACAGCTGCATAGTATTCCATTGTGTAGATATACCACAGTTTCTTTATCCAGTCATCAGTTCTCGGGCATACTGGTTGTTTCCAGGTTATGGCTATTGTGAATAGTGCTGCTATGAAAATAAAAGTGCGGATTGTGTTTCCGCTGTGTGTTTTTGGCTTTCCAGGGTATATTCCCAAGAGCGGTATGGCTGGGTCAAAGGGGAGCTCAATTTCTAGTGTTTGGAGGACTGTCCATATTGTTTTCCAGAAAGGTTGTACAAGTCGACATTCCCACCAACAGTGTATGAGAAGGATATATTTTTAAGAGAGGCTGTTAAATAGTGTTTAAAAATAGTGAAACTATTTTTAGTTTCACTAAAACTGAAAAATAGTGTTACATAACTTAAAAGAATCAGCATTAATAAAGCAGTTTCTATTTTGATTTCTGATAGAACCATTTATATGTTGTTAAAATCTTAAAGTTATATTTCATTTTAGAATTAACTCCCTGTTCTTTTCTTTGCAGCTGTTGCCATGTACGACCAGGGATCATGCTCAGGTCTAGCCGTAATGATTTGTTGTTTTAGGCAATACCTGGTGCTCAGGGCTTACTCCTGGCTCTGCGCTCAGGGATCAATCCTGGCAGCGTTTGGGCCAGCAGGGACTGAAGATGGGTGAGCCCCAGGCAAGGCAGGTGCCCAATCTGCTACATCACGACCTCTGCAGCCGCTGATTTAGCCTTTTCAGCTGGACTGCTAGAGGGAGGGTGTGTCACATCTCCAGAGAGTGGCGCGTGCAGGCTTGGTCACCGTTCTCACTGCATACTGCACTCATTTACTTGTGGTGCTTACACATGTGCTTGCTGGGGGGTCACATACGTGTGTCTACCAGGGCGTCACAATTCCTGGTTATGGTGTAGCCAGATATTTCTGTAGTGCCAGTAATCACTGGCAGCAGAGTTGCTAGGGTCCTGCTTAGCACAGGCACTGACAACAGAATCTGAACTCGCCTTGTAAGGCAATACTCACGCCTCGTATGCAGCCAACCCAGGGGATGCCGGGAACTGAACCCAGCAGGCAAGGCACGCACCCTAACTGCTGTACTCTGTCTCTAGCCTTCTTTGTTGAAATTCTTTTTTTTTTTTAGCCTTCTTTGTTGAAATTCTTACGGCTTTGTGTAATGATGTTTCATATAAGCATTCCATATCACAAAGGGAAATAAATGAGCTCGCCAGTAAATAACTACTATACAGATGGTATTTTGGTCTAAGTGGGTCTGCATGGCATAAAACGACTCAAATTATTTTTCTGGGCTGAAGCAATAGTAAGTACAGAGACTAGTAAGTACAGTTAAATGAGACTGACTTGGGTTCAACCCCAGCACCCTATACGGTTCCCTGGCCCACCAAGAATGATCCTTGAGCACATCACCAGGAGTAAGTCCTGAGCAGTGCTGGGTGTGGCACACATACCTGGGGCTCAAGCAGAGATGCTTGGGCAACATGTGGTACCATGCTGGCCCGGGTTCGATTCCTGGCATCCCATATGGTCCCCCAAGCACCACCAGGAGTGATTCCTGAGTGCAGAGCCAGGAGTAACCCCTGAGCATCGCCGGGTGTGACCCAAAAAGCAAAAAAAAAATTAAAAAACAAAAAACAAAAAACAAAAACAAAAAAAAAAACAAACCCAATGATCTTAATCTTTTGTTCCAAAAAACCAGGCCATTTAAGGTTAATCTAAAACACAGATTCATCAATCTTGAAATCCCTATGATAATTAATGGCATTTTCCCTAACGGAATAATGTTTGTCTTCATATTAAATTTTTAAGAAATATAATATCAGGGCCGGAGCGATAGCCCAGCGGGTAGGGCGTTTGCCTTGCACGTGGCTGGCCCATGCCAGGCCGGGTTCGATCCCCAGCATCCCATATGGTCCCCTGAGCAACGCCAGAAGTAATTCCTGAGTGCAGAGCCAGGAGTAACCCCTGAGCATCGCCGGGTGTGACCCAAAAAAAAAAAAAAAAAAAATATAATATCAAATGTCCCCTATTCTTTTCTGCTCTAACCTAGAAGATAAAATATACTGCTAAGAAACATCCAATCACTATAATAATTCTCTAAGGATGTGGAGCTGCATTGAAGATTTATTAACTACTTTCTCTGAGAGACTTTTGCTAGTCTCTGCCATCTTATAAGAATTTTAGCTTTTTAAAATGACACTTAAATAATATCAATAAATTCCTACCTGTTCTGGCATAGCTCCATGTTCAATTCCAGTCTTCAATAATCTGTAGCAATTACCAAAGAGATCCCATTTTGTGAGATCATGTGCACTAAAAACAAACAAAAGTAAACTTTAACCTACAGTGGAAGAAAACAGTTAAAGTTAGAAAGAATAAAGGGGGATAGGAAGATTGATGTGGGAAGAGGAGAGAAGCAAGTGTACAAGCTAATAACTCATTAAATCACCAACAAACCTTAATAATTTAAGTGAGTATTAATAACTCATGGTCATCCTGAGCTCATATTACACTGACTAGTAATGTTTCTTCTGTGTTTTAGAATACATGTATGTTTATTATGATGATTTTTTTGGGTTTGGAGGCTACACTCAGCAGTGCTCAGGGTTCACTCCTGGTTATTTGCTCAGAGATCAGTTGTAGAAGTACTAGGGAGCGTGGGGTGGGCCAATGAGGTGCTAGGGATTAAACTGAATCAGCCACACAAGGCAGGGGCCTAATCCATGGACTATCTCTTTGGCTCACTAAAATACACTTAAGGCCATTCATGAGATCAATGTATAAATACAGGTGCACTTATGAGAGGTAAATATTCAAAGGTGAAGAAAAAACAGTGAGAAAAGAAAACTCCAACACTGTGTTGTATTTATACAGGTTGGAAACTTTTGAATGAGGCAATGCTGATATTTAAAAAAATTCAGCTCTATAGGGGCTGTAGGAATAGTATAGCAGGTAGAGCATTTGCCTTGTATCCAGCCAACCTGGGCTCAATATCCGGCATCTCATATGGTCCTCCAAGCACTGCCAGGAGTAATTTCTGAGTAGAGAGCCAGGAATAACCCTGAGCATTGCCAGGTGTGACCCAATTAAAAAAAAAATCTTGAGCTCTACTATGATTAAAGTTAGTAGATTATTGGCTGATGAATTATTTTCTTTTTTTTTTTTTTTTTTTTTTTTCTTTTTGGGTCACACCCGGCAATGCTCAGGGGTGTCTCCTGGCTCTGCACTCAGGAATTACTCCCTGGCGGTGCTCGGGGGACCATATGGGATGCCGGGATCGAACCCAGGCTGCAGGGCGGCCGCATGCAAGGCAAACGCCCTACCCGCTGGGCTATCGCTCCGGCCCCATGATGAATTATTTTCAAATGTTAAAATATTCTAAGTATGAGTTTGGCAGGGTCAACTTTCATTTCAAAGATGAACTTTTCCGGAAGAGAGGCCCACGCCCAGCTATATTCATCAGGAATAACTCCTGTCAGTGCTCAGGGAATAGACAGGATGCTGGATTTTGAATGTTGGCTGGCTCTATGCAGGAGCCCTACCTGCTATACTGTCTCTCCAGCCCTGAAACAATGTTCAGTTTACTTAGCCATAAAATTCTTTCCACAGTTCTAGTGTTTAAAGAAAAAGCTTTAGATTTCAGGCAGTTGTGAAATCTGAAATATTTACAATTAGTATACGATTAGGTTGTATCTAAACATTACTTTTTGTTATTTTTTTGGGTGGCCATACCCCAAGTAGTGCAGGGCTCAGGGACCACGAGGTAACAGGGATCAAATCTGGGCCACAGCCCACAGGCCCATCTATTGGGTTCACCTGAGCATGTCCCAATAGAAATATGTCAAAATAATGTCAAAACATTATTTTGACATATTTCTCATTTACACTTCCTTTATAGAGAAGATAATTGTGGGCCATTACAATGGACATGCAAATCACAGCTTGATAATGACACTATTTTATTTATGAGTTTTTTATTTAAATAAAACATCTATTTACATAGTAAGACAACAACCAACAACAGTTCAGCAAATAAAACATAATTTCATAGCTTTAAAAATTATACCTATTAAAATTTTAGCTTATGTAGTCAACCTAATTTGATATAACTAATTAACCTGTATGCTTACCTATATATTCCTTAGATTAAATTATTAATTCTACTCTTTAAGCAGTGAAGTTATAATAAAAATATAGAATTTCTCTAAAAAAAGAGCTAAATTAAAAAAACATAGTATTTCAATATTTCCTCTAAAATTTTGCATTGTTATATGGACATTAACACCACAAATACAGTTAGTTTATCCTATGTTGACCAAAATATGGCTTTCTCTAAATCTACTTCAAATAATACAACATACTTGTGAAAAGATGTTAACCGTTTTAATGTAGAAAGCACATTGTAAATATCATCATCGTCGGCTTCTTCTCCCTATTTAAAAAAAAAGTAGACACAACTTTAAATAACTTTACTTATCCTTAACTTCACATGAAAATTTGTGGCTTAAAGAAATATACTTCATAAATTATATGAACAGTATATATTCACTATAGTAAAAAAAATAAAAATCACTAAACACACCACTAATCTCAGCATGCAGAAATACCCAATTCAGGCACTTAAAATGTTAAAATGCAACATATACATTTAAATTATTAATGTATAAGGATAAACTCCTTGAAATGTTAAGTAAATGGTTATGTACTTATTAAAACAACTTCGGGGAGTGGCACACCCTGCGGAACTCAGGGACTATAGCCTTGCTTTCCCTGTGATGCTCGTGGATCCAAGTGGTACCAGGAAAAATATTTCAATTTTATTTTCTAAGATTTTAATGATACCACCTTTTTGATTTTTTTTTTTTAAGGGGAGCCGAGGAGGGCCAACACTCTACGTGCTGGTGGCTGCTCTCTCCGACTGAACACAGAACAGAAACTCATACAAGCAAAGAACATGCTTCAAGCTTTTGAGTGATTCCAAAGCCCATGAGTATCAGAATAAAAAAATAAATAAGGATTATTATAACAAATTAGATATATCTGCTATCTTGGGAACATGGTAAATAGACATTCCCTAGAAGTAGACAATATTTATTTCTCATCAGCACATCATAATAATTCAGTGTTAAGATGCAAATAGGCCACAGGGGAAAAATGCAAAAATTATTTACAAAAAGCTAGGCTTTAAGACTTTTTTAAAAAGAAAAAAAAAGTAGCTTTTAAAAAATTGATTATTTAAAGGAATATAATTAGGTTAATTTTTATAAGGTAAATAATTGTGATAATGCTGTTTTGAAAGAAAGGCTATTTATTTATTTTAAAATGAAAATGATTCCCACACTCCTTTGTCCTATCTAGACAAAAATTATTACATGTACCTATTACCTTGATTTTTTGTGTCTTTCAGCCACACCTGGCTGAACTCAGGGCTTATCCCCAGTTCTTTGCTCTGGAATGACTCTTCGCAAGGCTCAGAGGGCAAGGTATGGTACTGGGGATCGAAGCCAGGTTGGGTGCATGCAAGGCAAATGCCTTACCTACTGTACTCACTCTCGTCCATTAACTTCTTTTTTATTTTCTATCAATCTGTCTGTCTGTCTGTCTACCTATTTATTTATTGACTTTTCTGTTCACACCGGCGAGGCTCAAGGGTTACTCCTGGCTCTGCTTGGGGGACCATATGGGATGCCGGCAATCGAACCTGGGTCGGCTGTATGCAAGGCAAACACCCTACCTGCTGTGCTATCGCTCCAGCCCCAATTTTTTTTTAATGTAGTATCTTTGCTGTTTCAGGTATCAAACCTAGCTAGTGTCTTGTACATGTTAAGCAGGCATTCTACCAATGAATTATAAGACAATGTATACATTAACTTTAAAACAAACCTCTTGTAGCAGGTCTTCCACAGAATGATTGAATCGATCCACAAACTCATCGATCAGCTGGCTCGGGCTATGTCAACTCTGTTCTGGATGGTATACTCCTCACTGCATAAGATGCTGTACGTTTTACTGCAGGCTTCTAAAACATCTGACTCTACATGTTTTTCCACAACAAACTTAATCTGTTTTAATAAAGCATCCAAATGCTGAGGAAAGAAAAGAAAAACTGTGGTATTTGAATCAATGATTAAAAGTAAAAAACAACTGACAAAAAGTCTGTATTATATGAAAATTGGAAAATTAATAAGACTATAGTAGTAGGAATTAAATTTAATGTCTTACCTTTTCCATTCTACCTGTGCTATAAATTTCTAGATCAAAATACTGTGGGATTTGTAGCAAGTTTGCTACCTTCTCTGCATCTGCAGAATACTAGGAGACACACACACACAAAAAAAAAAAAAAACAAAAGAAAAAAAGAAAAGATAACTCATAAGGTCCAATACATAAATTCAGCGGCATATTAAAAGTGTTATGAAAATGAATGAAATGGTACCTTTGACAGTAACATAGGAAGAGTGATAATAAAATGCTCAGTCAATTTGTTTCTATCATCAATTTGAGTTTTCCTTTCTTTGGCAGTCAGCACCTAGAAATAAATTTAAATGGGAAGAGAGAGAAAAGGAGAGTTATGTACTCACTTATAAATGTAGAATGTCATATAGAATAAGAAAGCATTAACAAATTATGCAGTTGAGAAAAAGAAGAGGAGCTTTAACAAACCAATTACTAAAATGTATTCAAATTCCTTCATAATAAATACTTTTACTTGTTAAGTAGTTACTTAAGAATTAGCTTTGCAGGACAGGAGTCCTGCGGTACAGTGAGTAGAGCTCCCATATGGCAGACCCCGGTTTGGTTGCTGGGATCCCATACTGTTCCCCTAGCCTAGGTGTGATTGCTTTTTTTTTCCTTCTTTTTGTGTCACTCCCGGCAATGCTCAGGGGTTACTCCTGGCAGTGCGTGGGAGCATATGTGATGCTGGTGATCGAACCCAGGTCGCAAGCGTGCCAAGGCAAAAGCCCTACCCACTGTGCTGTCACTCCGGCCCCCAGGTGTGATTCCTGATCACAGACCCAGGAGTAAGTCCTATGCACAACCAGGTGGAGACCCAAAACAAGACAACACAAGTCAGTTTTGCATGCTGAAGACCCGTGTTCCTTCCCCACCACTGCATCAACCTCCAAGGACCTCTGAAGTGATCACTAAACACAGGGCCTAGAGTACCCTCTGGTTACCGAGGATATCACCTAAAGAACCACTCTGCCCTTCAGCAAAAATTTATTAATTATGATGAATTTGGCATATCAAATACGACACAAGCAGCTTGCCGTGTGGGTGGCATACTCTTGTAGTCACCTCTAATTCAATAATATTGGTACAATTTTTTAAAAAAAGAAAACCTTAACATAATTGGCATGTTATGTTTTTTGCCAAAAACAGAAAGGAACCTCAAAATGCTGTGAATAATACAAAATGACTGAGCTAGAGAGGCACTGCACAGAGGTAGGGCACCTGTCCTGCAGTAGGCCCAGGGTTGGTTCCTGGTACATAGCTTGGTATAGTCCAAAAAACAAAAAAAGCAAACAAATACATATTATCTTATAAAATATTTTAATGTTCCCTATCACCGCAATTTTATCACTATTTAAAAAAGTTATTGAATTGCCTTGAATTATAGCCATTCATGACCAAGTTTCAGTGTTCCAGCACCAACCCCTGCACGAGCGCCACCTCCTCCACCAGCGCCCCCAGCCTGCCTCTAGTCAGAAAACAGCATTCAATATATAAAAACTTTATTCTCTAATATAATGCTAATATAGTCAGAAAATAGTTTAAAATATCTAAGAATTAAATCTATAAATATAGGGGCTGGAGCGATAGCCCAGCGGGTAGGGCGCTTGCCTTTGCACGCGGCCGGCCCATGCTGGCCGGGTTCGATCCTCAGCATCCCATATGGTCCCCCGAGCACCACCAGGAGTAATTCCTGAGTGCAGAGCCAGAAGTAACCCTTGAGCATTGCTGGGTGTGACCCAAAAAGCAAAAAAAAAAAAAAAAAAAAAAAAAATCTATAAATATAATGCTAAGAATACGGACTCTGGTGAGCAATACTTAGAAAGGATCATGTCGGAAACATGTGACTGACCAGTAACATTTATATTAGGTCATTCCCGTGACCTAATATAATGGTTTGAGGCTCTTTATGTTCCTGGAGCAAGCGGATGCCTTTGGGTTCTACTAGCATGAGACAGGACATATGGAGATATTACTGGTGCCCGCTCTAGCAAATAGATATCAACGGGAAGATAGTGATAGTGATAGATGATGAATTACTACTTATGTAACTGAATTGACCTAATTTAAAAAACATTTCAGGGCTGGAGCAATAGCCCAGCGGATAGGGTGTTTGCCTTGCATGCGGCCTGGCCCTTGCCGGCAGGGGGTTCGATCCCTGGGATCCCATATGGTCCCCCGAGCACCGCCAGGAGTAATTCCTGAGTGCAGATCCAGGGAGAAACCCCTGAGCATTGCTGAGTGTGACCCAAAAAAGCAAAAAAAAAATTTTTTTTTTCAATAAGCCAGTTATTGATATAAAATAATCAAATCAATGGAGAAAGTTTTTCTAGTTTTAGTATCAATGTTAAAAGTGCTCTAACAGCACACTTTTCTAAAATTACTTCAGAAAAATGTTTTAAAAATGCCATCAGTTGATACACTTTTACATGTTTTTAAAGTATATACTACCAACTTTTCTCTCATTCATATTTGTTTCTCCCTGTAATAAGTCCATAGACCTGTCAGGCAATAATAGGTCTATTACTGTGAAGTCACAGGCAAATAAATTTACGGAATAAAACTTTGTGAGAGATGAAGACGCACAGAGGATAAAAATATTCCTATCTGGGACAGGGATGTGATTCAACCGATAAGATCAAGTCCTCAGATCCCTGGCACTGTATGACCACTATAGTACTGATGGATGTGGCTCTGGTGTCCCCTGAACAGTAACGGGTTTAACTGCTTTTAAGAAAATACGCATCTGTATGTATTTATATTCTTTCAAAATGATCCATTGGAAGGATGAGCCATAGATTAAATGGTTATTAGACTGGGAAATCACCACGCCGATTAGGGCACAACCACAGGTCACCAGACCCCAGGACCACGGGCTCCCCAGGCCTTTTCCTTACACCCTTGCACTGAGCCAAGGAGTTAGCTGGCAGAGGACAACCAGCAGGACAGCCTGGTCAGCAGAGACCCACTCAGCAAGACTCCTCTACCCCCAGCAGGACACCTGGTCAGTAGAGACCCACTCAGCAAGACTCCTCTACCCCCAGCAGGGACACCTGGTCAGCAGAGACCCACTCAGCAAGACTCCTCGCTACCCCCAGCAGGGACACTTGGTCAGCAGAGACCCACTCAGCAAGACTCCTCTACCCCCCAGCAGGGACACCTGGTCAGCAGAGACCCACTCAGCAAGACTCCTCTACCCCCAGCAGGACACCTGGTCAGTAGAGACCCACTCAGCAAGACTCCTCTACCCCCAGCAGGGACACCTGGTCAGCAGAGACCCACTCAGCAAGACTCCTCGCTACCCCCAGCAGGGACACTTGGTCAGCAGAGACCCACTCAGCAAGACTCCTCGCTACTCTCCAACCCAACCCACCCCCCAAGGAACAGGAATATGAAAGGGAGTGGTATACGGTATCTAATATTTATTGCATGGATTTGAATTTTAAATATGCAAACTCAACTCTGTGGGAGGCCGAGCGATCATGTTAATATCTCTCAAATAAGTCTAGTGAGAGGTTACGGTGAAGATCTTCTTACCAACTTGCCAGGCCATTATGGAAATAGCAAATCAAGTCATAAGCTCTAGTCGTGGCTAAGGCTTTTATTGCAACCACTTGAGAAACTCTAGACCAAATCGAGTAGCTAAGTTACACCCAAGTTTCTGACTGAAAAAGTATAAGAAACAGAAGCCTATTATTTTGAGCTTGTAGATTATGAAGCAAATTTTTCTCACAGCAATAATGTGAAAATGAAAGATGTAAAATGGACCTATGTATCTTGCTCTGGAAATAAAACAAGGTGCTCAAAAATGCTGGCATAATAAAAAGATCTCAAAGTTTAAGTGTGAAGACCTGGATCTGGTAGAGCACAGATGATCTGTAAACTTTCCAAAGCGCCCGCGATTCTGTTTCATCAATTTATTCTTGTTTTATGATAGCATATCTTATATGCTATTATATATGTTATATGCAATTCATTCTGTTTTACAATTTTATAATTTAAGATAAACCATATCATTTCTCTTATCATTTTTATCATTTAAGGTTTACATTTGGCTATGTGCTCAGGGATCACTCCTGGCACTGACTTAAGGTGGTACCAAACTGTGTCGGCCAGACCCACGGAGGCAAACACCTTAACTTTTGTCTTGTGTTGCAGGACACCTA
>JAJIBD010008768.1:0-82726 GCA_021461705.1 Cryptotis parvus
TACCGGGATAGAATCCCTGGGTCAGACCTGGGTTCTGACATTATGTTCATAAATGAGAAACTGAGACTCAGTGACTACTCAAGATCACATGGTGTAACAGTGACTATCCTAACCCACCACTATAGCTCTTAGGTCTTAAATTCTAGAAAAAACTCCTAGGCTTAAGTTTACCCAGGCCTCATGGATAGGCAAGCACCCTACCTGCTGTTCTGTCTCTCCTAGGCCCTGCCGTTTCTTACTGAACTACCTCTTCTAGTAGGATAAATACTTCAGCAAGGATGGCTTGGCCCTATATCCCACTACTTTTCCTGCCTTTCACTCTGCAGGCTTATCTAGCCTAATAGTTCCCTCAAGAACTTAGTAAGTTACCTGAATACTATCACAGAGGGCACAGATTACCCTAACTGTGGGGTGCCTTATTGATGCACTTAGTTAGGGAAATTGAGCAAAATAAGATGTAATTTGGGGGTCCAGGGCTTACTCCCGACTCTGCTCAAGGATAACTTGTAGGGTTTGAGGAGTTAATATGGAGTATGAAGGATAGAACTGGGTCAGCCATATGCAAGGCAATCTTCCTAATCACTGTGCTTACTCTGACCCATGGGCTCAAGAGTTTTTGTACGGTTATTTCTATACTTTTTTTTTGTTTGTTTTTTGGGTCACACCCGGCAATGCTCAGGGGTTTCTCCTGGCTCTGCACTCAAGAATTACTCCTGGCGGTGCTCAGGGGACTGTATGGGATGCTGAGGGATCGAATCCGGGTCGACCGGCGTGCAAGGCAAACACCCTCCCCACTGGATTATTGCTCCAGCTCCTACTATCCTCATTAAAATAGGGGACTGGAGTGATAGTGAGGTGGGTAGGGTGTTTGTCTTGCACTCCAGCCTTCCTGAGTTGATTCCTGGTATCCTATATGGTCCCCTGAGCCCTGCCAGGAGTAATTCCTGAATACAGAGCCAGAGGTAACCCCTGAGCATCGTTATGTGTGGCCCAAAGACAAAAAGATACAATTAGGTCCTTTCATATATCTGACCGAGAAATTAAGTGGGTACATACCCTCCATCAGCCCTGACCATGAGGTCTGTGAGAGACAAAGGCTATGAGGTTTTCTAGAATTCAAGACCTAATAGCTTTAGTGGCTGGTTAGGATAGCCACGGTTACACTGTGTAACCTGGAATAGTCACTAAGCCTCAGTTTCTCATTTATCACGTAATTAAACTTATTTTACTTAAGCGAGGGATATGAAATGTTTAGCACCATTACTCACTCAAAGATAATGAATCCTTGAGTAGTTTAGTATGGTAGTTACTTTTACTGGATGTCTTTCTGGTGGGCGTCTACCTCCCTGCCTTTGGGTACAGTAAATTGGGGGATTTCCAGTTTTTTCCTTTTTGTTTTGTTTTGGGCCACATCGAACAGTACTCAGGACTTTTGTCTTGAGTTCAGGCTTCTGTTTGGGCCAGAGGAAACTATTTTGGGTGCCAGAGTTGGCTGTGTGCAAGAGCAAGTGCCCTACCTGCTGTACTATCTCCCCGCTTCCCCCTCCCCAATATTCAATGTACTTATTATACTCTAGAGGATTACTTTTTTTTTCTTTTGGTCACACTCAGGGGTTACTCCTGGCTCTGCACTCAGAAATTACTCCTGGTGGTGCTCAGGGGGCCCTATGGGATGCCGGGATCAAACTCAGGTCGGCTGTGTGCAAGGCAAATGCCCTACCACTGTGGTATCACTCCGGCCCTGTAGAGGATTACATTAGCGAAGGATTGCTGGTGGACTTTTTTGCTTGAACAAGCCTGATGACATGATCCTAGTGTGTGGCTGGCAGAGCCAGTTCCCATATCCTATAACCCTGGTCAGAAGAGTTGATGCTCTTCTACATTGTCCAATATGGAGGCACAGATCACATAGTGCATTTCAACTTCAGCTGAAATTAAGGTTAGTCACAAGGATTAGAGCTGGTAGGGTGTTTGCCTTGCATACAGCTGATCTGGGTTCAATCCTTGCATCCTATATGGATCCTGAGCACTACCAAGAATAATTCCTAAGTGAGAAATCAGGCATGGCCCAAAAAACAAGAATAAATAAAATGAGACAAAATGAAAGTTTCTTTTTTTTTTTTGGGTCACACCTGACAATGCTCAGGGGTTACTCCTGGCTCTGCACTCAGGAATTACTCCTGGCAGTGCTCAGGGGACCATATGGGATGCCGGGAATCGAACCCTGGTCGCTAGTGCAAGGCAAATGCCTTACCCGCTGGACTATCACTCCAGCCCCAAAATAAAAGTTTCTTAGTTACTCCCCTACATTTTAAAGTGCTCAATAGCTCCCAAAAGCCAAGCAATATTAGATGATGTACAGATAGGTGCACTCCCATCATTGTAGATAGCACTGGAGGCCCTTTCCCACAAAGCCAGCCCGGCACATAATTTTTCTAAACAGCGTCCTTTAAAAAACTTCTACATGAAAGCCCTAGGAGAAACATGACGACTGTTGGAATCAGGGTTCCAGTTAGCTTCAGTTCCTTAGGCCATATTATTTTCTTCGGCCTCCATATCTCCTATGTGTCGTAAGGACACAAGTCTACGGAATTCATAGTATGAGGAGTAACTAAGACTATATAGAACATCTAGCACATAGCTTGTTTTCTTGGGACCACCCCTGGGAACAGCTTCGTTGGAAAAGCAATTCCAGTCGCCCAAACATTGGTGTGTGGGGGTGGGGCGGGGCGCGGGGGGTCGCCCACCAGCAAAGTGAGGATCTCGTTTAGATGAACAGCCCCTGGCCAGGTAGCAGGAAGCCTCCAAGGCATGTTTCCTGCTTTCGAGGGGACTCGGGCCCTTAAGATGGGAGAGAAAGATGGGGAGGTGGGGGAACACCCAGAAAGGAACTCTGTTTTGATGGGGAGGAGTGTGTGTGGCGGGGGTGGGGGGCACTGCACAGCCCTCATTGCTCACTAGTGGGTTTGCGACTCAGAGGAAAGAACTGGGGGTCTCGCTCCAGTCCCCTTTGGGCCCAAGAACCTGGCAAGACCCCATCCTGGGCAGCACCGGGCGCCGTGCCTCACTTTCTCCATTTGCGGACTCCAGTTCCCAGGGTGCAGAGCAGCGGCCAATCTCCAGGCTCTTCTTCCATCCCCCTCCCGGGCAAGACGGCCCCTGAGCAAGGCACCGGGGCGGCTGGAGTTGCCTGGACTGCTAACTCCCAGGGGAACAGGATGGGAAAGCGGCTGGAGTCCTAGCGTCACAACCGCGCCGGCCGGAGCAGCAGGGGCCGGGCCGGGGCGGAGGGGGAGGGGGCTTCGTTCCCACGTGTCTGCAGCGCGGCCGTCACGGCGCCGTCGGGGTTAATGGGCGGCGGAGGGATCCTCGGCGTGTGCGTAGAACTGCAGAGTCACAGCCTTCCCCGAGAGGGCCGTGTCCCTCCGCCGCCCCGCTCCAACACAAAATAGGGCCGCGGCTTCTCCTTTCTCCCCTTCTCGAGTGGGGCCTCCCGGGCAGGATGCACCCCCTGGATTTCACGCCGGAGGCGTCCTGAATCTCCACGACCGCTGCCGAGATCTCGGGCCGGGAAACAGCCCCTTCGCAGGAACCACCCTACCGGCCGCGCAGGAGGCGGAGGGGGAGGCGGAGCGGCGCCGCGCTGCACTACTTTCCTCTCCGGTTGCAAATGGCTGCCTCGTTCCCCACTTTCCGCTCAGTTTCCTGACCCCCCCGGCGCCGGGAGCCGGGGTCGGGCTATGCACCTCTAGGCCCCCCGCGATCACAAGCAGCTGGGGGTCAAGGGGGGTGCCGCCGATCAGAGCCCGCCAGGCCGGGGGGCGGGGCAGCTCCTGAGGCCCAGGGGAAGGGAGGCGAGCGCAGGGCCTGGAGCGGCCGGAGGGGAGCGGGCAGAGGGCTCCGCACCGCCCGCCCCTTCCTCTTCCTCGCCCACCGACCCTCCTCCCTTCCCCGAGGGGAGCCGAAGGTGGGGGGTCTCGGAGCCGCCGAGGGCGAGCGCGCGGGGCTGAGGAGCCCGGCGCTGGGCGTGTGTCAGCCGCGGCCCCGCGTCGCCGTCGCTCGCGCGGTCCCGGGGCGCCGGCGGGCCGGGGCGGGCGAGGGCTCGGCGCCGCGGCGAGGGGCTCGCGTTCCAGCCTGCCGGGCGCGGGGCGGCGCGCCGTTCCTTCCGGGCCGCTGGGGAGGCGCCTCGACGTTCCATCTGGAGAGCCTCGACGTTCCTGCCGAGCCCGGCGCGGGCGTCCGGGGCGCTGCCCGGCCCTAGCACTGCGCGGCGGCCCGGCGACGCGGATGCGGAGCCTGCCCGGCCGAGATCAAAGCGGCCGGTGCGCTCTTTGTGGGCCCGGGACCCGCCGCCCCGGGGCTGCCCATGGACACCTAGACTGCCGGGACCCAGCCGCGAACCCCCTTTGGCTTCGGGCTTTGCTTTTTTTTTTTTTTTTTTTGGGGGAAGGGTGGCCACTCCGACCTGGATTTACCGTTCTTGGCCCCCTAAGCCCCCCGTGAGGGGGGCGGCTGTGATCGCCCCGGCGGTTGGAGGTCGGGGGAGCGGCCCGGGCTCTGGCCATGTTCTCGGATGAGGATTTCTGGATCGCCCTGTGAAGAGGTGAGTGAAGTCCGCCGGCCAGGGCCCAGAAAGGGTTGGACTGGGGCATGGCCAGATGGACGATCTTGGCCGGGGCTGGCCTGTAGGTTGGGGAGAGAGGGTGCCAGGGCTGAGACGGTTCCTCCGGCAGGGACTGTCAAGGCAGCCCGAGCCGTGCCAGGGCAGAGCTGAGGCCTGGGGTCTTGGGGTGTGCCTCTTGACAAATCGGGGGTCAGGCGCCGCCGGAGTTTGGGAGCCCGGCCAGGAAACCTCCTTGTTCGTGTATTTGTGTGTATGTGTTGGGGAGAGCTCGTCTGAATCAGGACCCAGGGGTCCCCGGGGGCGCTTCCCCCTCTGGGGTCCTCGCGGGCTTTGGGATCAGAACAACTTGGGAAGGGAGAGCAGGGTGGCAGTGCCAGGCCAGACTTCTGCCAGGTTGGACTCTAAAGGCCGTTCTTTGCCCATCCCACCAACCGAGGCAGTCTCAGGGAAACGCCAGGCGTCCAAGAGCCCTTCCCAGGCCTTATTTCACTGGGCGAAGGGGTGAGTGTGTGGAAACCGACTTGTGTGATGGAGGGGGTGGCTGGGGCAAGAAGGAGGCGGGGCTGGGGGCAGCTCAGGGCCTTCCTGTTCAACTTTCCGCGGCCTCTGCCTGACAAAAGTGACCCCTGCCATGCTAGTGCCCTCTTAGCCTAGCCTCCTTGGGGTTGGGCATAATCCCCAGGGATTATAGAGGAGACCGTGGAGATTTGCTCTCTGGGAGTGTGGGCTGCAAAAAAAATGGCTTTGTCTCCTGTCGTCTCTGGGCCCCCGGTCTGGAGAGCCGGGGACCCATAAGACCCCTGCAGCCCTCCACGGCCCTCCCAGACCCTGTAGAACCTTTCCCTGTCGGGGACTATGAATTGAGCTTCCGCTGGCGCCTCTGCATAAGGGATAACCTGGTCAGAGCTGTGACTGCCCAAATCACAGTGCCCAGCCCTGGCAGGAGGTGTTGGGGAGAGGGTGTGTGAGCGCCTGACGGTGGAGGGAACAGCTCGGGCCTCACCTCTGGGCCCGGGCTTGGGACAGGCTCTCACAGCTGTCGTGCTGCCCAGCAGGGATTTGGCCAGTATGTTCTGCTCCATCACTCCACCCCTCCAGCATGCAAAGGCTAGAGCTTTTGAGCCTGGTCTCAGAAAGGAGAAAACGGAGGTTTTGCCCTTGAAAGATTCCTGGGTAGAAACTCCAAAGCGAGTGGTGACAGGTGGCGTGAGCTGTGAGCCCGTGCTCCTGCTCACGGCCCCCAGAGACCTTCCTTAGGAGGGAACCTTTTTTAGAAGCTGTGACTGACCCCGGTTGGACCCAGGGCCGTTCCAAAGGGACCCTCGTCTCCATTTGGATTCTTCCTGGAGGGCCGACCAGAAATGGGGGTGGGGAGAGGTGTGGTTTGATTCTCAGGCTGGGAACCAGGAAGTCCTGAGTCCTACCCAAGAGCTGTTCACTCAGGGGCCCGCTTCACCCTGTACCTCCATTTCCCACTGATTGGGAAAATGGGGCAGAGACTATTGGTCTGGGTTGGAGGCCGGGAGGAGAGTGGGTAGAGATTAATCCCTGCCTCGTTAACTTGTTGTTTGGGCCCCTTAGACTGGGCCCAAGCAGAGCCAGCCTAGTTTTGCTCCCTAGGCCTGAGGTCTCTGGTTCCCAAATGCAGTCTGGCCGGGCATCAGCCCAGTGTAGATCCAGGGAAGGAGCCCTTGATGAGTGTATGTGTGTGGTTTCTGACCGAATGATGGAACAGGAAACCTGTGGTGCTGGGTATTTGTTAGGTCTCTTCAGAGGCCTGATAACTGGGACTCAGCGGTGGGGTATAGGGCTAGGGAAATCGGACTCAGATTTCTCGGAGGTGCGCTTAGACTCTTTCTGTTAAAGTTTGGAGGGTGCTGCTCTTGGTCTCTCCTGTGGTCCTTTGGCTCTGACTTGTGAAGGTGTTGCTGCTGTCTCCTTGGGTAGGAGGAAGGTGGGTTCTGCCCCTCTGGCATCAGTACCAACTTCCCTTGCCGGAGAGGGTTGCTCGCTCGGGGAGGCGGAGGAATGTGTCCCTCTGGCCTTGTGTGACACAGCCCTCCTCCCACCCGCAGTGTTATCACTGTTGCTTTTTTATTTCTTGCGTTTGTGACTCCATTAGTCTCAACTTTGAGAGCAGCAGGGAGAGTGGAGGCCTTTGGGAGCGTGTGTGGTAAAGACAGTTAAGATGTAAGCACTTAGGATACTTTGAAGCCTTCTGGGTGTGGTGGGACCTAGCTGCCCACGGCGTGGAGCCCAGTTTCCCAGTGGGAGCTTCTCAGAGGCCTTTGGGTTCCAGGTGTGTGCCAGCCTGACGAACACTTGGCTTTCCCTCCGGGGTGCTTGGATGGCAGGTTTGGGAAAGAGAGGTCGGACTGGAGGTTAACAGGTGATGCCTTCCTTCCCCAGCGGGAGTCTGAGCGTGAGGAGGATCGTGGAAGGATCCCTTTGCCTGCCCTCTGCAAGTAGGGAGGCCACTGCTTCTCTGTCACGGGCATGGAGGAAGGGACGGTGCTGGGGCTCGTAGGTCATTGGTTTATGGGTCCTGCAACTTTGCGACTTTCCCTGGTCTCTTCTGCTCCTGCTGTTCAAGCCCCAAGAGGCTGGTTGGGATATTTGATGTTTGGTCTGGAAGAGGGACTTGTTCTTACCAAGGATGGCGTGGCTCCTCTGATATAATATAATGGAAAGGGTCAGAGAAAACATTTCTCAGCGTTTTTTATCTAGAAGATCCCCTCAAAACACTGTGTTTTCTCTGGTAAGCACCTGTTCTCATTCAGAGCTTGTACCTGTCCCCTTCCCCCTTCTGTGGATCCCTTTCCTCTTTCTCACCTTGGTGATTTTTCTTATTCTTTGCTTCCCGCTGAGGTTTAGGAAAATACACTCAGAGTTGTGAATTTTAGCCTTTGTGTAGCTTTACTGTGCTCCCCTTGGCCCGGTAGATGCAAGCATATCTTAGAAGAGGGGACCGTTATCCCTCACCCCCATTGTATATGTGGAAACTCTGCTTGGCGGAAGAGGAAGGAAGCTGCTCTGGGTCCTGCTGGCTTAGAACTCCTCCAAGTGGCTGTGTGTGTTCTGAGACTACAACTCCCAGCATGCCTAGCCCGGCTACACATGCTCAGTAACTCTTAGGGCCCACTTCTGTTAACTACTGGAGACCTGTGAGGAGGAAGGGCAGTTGGCGTTGCCAAGGGCAACGACCTGCGGCCTCTAGGCTGGTATGAGCCTAAGTCAGTTACAGCAGGGGTCGGGGTGGGCCTGAGCTAGATTTGGCCGGGCAAAGGGTAGAAATGGGAGTGTTTCCTCTAGTTGTGATCAAGTTGTTCTGGTTGAAGACAGTGGCAGTGGGGAAGATCTAGCAGTAGCTGATCTTTTCTTTTCTTTTCTTTCCTTTTCTTTTCTTTCCTTTCCTTTCCTTTCCTTTCCTTTCTTTCCTTTCCTTTCCCTTTCCTTTCCTTTCCTTTCCTTTCCTTTCTTTTCCTTTACTTTCCTTTTCTATTTTTCGTAGGGTCACACCTGGTGGTACTCAGGGGTTACTCCTGCCTCTGCTCTCAGGAATTATCCTGGCAGTATTTGGGGGGACTATATTGGATGCTGGGGGGGTCGAGCCTGGGTCAGCGCATATAAGACTAAAACTAATCCTCCCTGCTGTACTACCGCTCTGGCCCATAGCTGGACTTTATTTCTAGTAATATGTTTGATGTCCTGCAAGACCCCAGACTGAATGTTTGGGTGAGGATTTTAGCTGGACTCAGACTTACTAGCTACCCTCAGTTGACAGACCTAGGATGAGAGTGGACACGAGACATGAGACAAAAGTCCAGAGAATAGGGCCCACCAGAGCCCAGGGCAGCAGAGGTGGCCTTGCCAGAGGTACAGTAGAGCAGTACTCAATACAGATTGGATATGCTTCTAGTTGGATGCTGTTGCCCTGGGAACTCTTCTCGCAGGAGGCTGGAAGTGAGAAGGGGCAATGGACCCATCAGGATTCAGAGTGGGAAGAGAAGGTATCTGCTTCTTGGGGGAAGAAGCAGGCCGTGGGACAGAGGGTGGAGAGTGAAGTGTCAATATAGGGTTTTGGGGGCTGGAGTGATAGCACAGCAGGGAGGGCGTTTGCCTTGCACGTGGCAGACCTGGGTTCGATCCCCAGCATCCCACATGGTCACTCAAGCACCACCAGGAGTAATTCCTGAGCGAAGAGCCAGGAGTAACCCCTGAGTGTCCGCTGGTGTGACCCAGCAAAAAAAAAGAAAACAAACCAATATAGGGTTTTGTTAGTATGGTTTAGCTCTGATGTCTCAATACCATTGGCGGCCTTCTTCCTAGGGTTGTGGGAAAATGCTTAGTGGGGAGAGGTACTAGACCGAAAGATCTCTTTTGGCACTGACAGGTCTCCCGAGAGGGCCCTGCCCAGTCGGAGAGAGGGATGGACAGCCAGAAGCCGCCTGGTGAGGATAAAGATTCAGAACCGGCAGGTGAGTCCGACAAGTTCTGGTTTTGCTGGCAGCTTTCTCTTCCCAAACAGCCGTAGATTTCTGGTCCGGGGCCCGAGGACAGGTGTGAAGTCTGTCGAGTAGATAGGTAGAAGGACCTGGGGACCACTGAGCTGCTGAATCTTGGATCCAGGCCTTTGTGGCTTGGACACAACTGGTGGGCTAGCAGTCAGTAGAGGGCAGTGGCTGATGTCTTGCGTTTGCTTCTCTGTCCACTCAGCTGATGGACCTGCAGCCTCTGAGGAATCAGGCAGCGCTGAGCCAGACCTTCCCAACCCACATGTGGGGGAGGTCTCTGTGTCCAGTTCTGGGGGTCTCAGGCTTCAGGAGCCCCCAGACTTGCAGGTAACTAGTTTGGATGTAAACAGAACATAGAGTTAATGGGGGTTGGGTTTGGACCTGAGGAGAGTGAAGAGAATTAACGTTTGGGGCGTGTCGTCATTCATGCCAGGTCATGGGGTATATCTGGGCATTGGCCTGGTCCTGATGCTTATGTGTCCACAGTGGGGGTCCAGTGCGGCGTTGTGCTCTCTGTAACTGCGGGGGAGCCCAGTCTCCATGGGCAGCGGGAGCTTCGGTGCTTTCAGTTGCCATTTGACTGGCCCCAGTGTCCAGTGGCGTCTCCTGGGGGGGAGCCCCAGAGCCAGTGAGGCGGCGCTGCTCAGTGAAGACCTGTCCCAGATCGGTTTCCCTGAGGGCCTGACACCTGCCCACCTAGGAGAACCCGGAGGTGAGGAGGAGTGGGAGTCTGGCGTGGGCAGGAAAGGGGAGGAGTGGCCTTGAGTCAGCAGTGATGTTCGTTTGGGGGGCCATACCCAGCGGTGCTCAGGGGATCACTCCTGGTGGGCTTGGGGACCTTATGGGGTGCTGGGGATTGAACCCGGGTTGGCCGCATGCAAGGCAAGTGTCCTACCGCTCCGGCCCCAGTCTTTTTGTTAACTCTTTTCTTTCTGTTTGCCTCTTTTCATCTATAAAGGGTCCTGCTGGGCTCACCATTGGTGCGCTGCATGGTCGGCAGGTGTATGGGGGCAAGAGGGCCCAGAACTATGTGGTGTGGACAAGGCCATCTTCTCAGGGATCTCACAGGTGGGGCTAGGACCAGGGGGCTTCAGAGGCCAGGGGTGATGGCTGGCAGGGCTGGCAGGATTCGAGAGGTGGAAGAATGGGAAGGCCAGTGGGCGTGAGGGGGCAGAGTTAGCCCCTGGCCTTTGCCCTGGAGGAGTCTGGCTGCACTGAGGCTCTGTCTCCGCCTTCCCAGCGCTGCTCCCACTGCACCAGGCTCGGTGCCTCCATCCCCTGCCGCTCGCCCGGATGCCCACGGCTTTACCACTTCCCCTGTGCGACTGCCAGCGGTTCCTTCTTATCCATGAAAATGCTGCAGCTGCTCTGCCCAGAGCACAGTGAGGGAGCTGCGCATTTGGGTGAGTGGCCCCACCGTTGCCGCTGATTTTATTTGATTCCTTAAACATTTTCCTTTGGGCCAGGGCCATACCTGGTAGTGCTCAGGGACTATGTGCTGCTGGGCTTGAACTTGGTGCAGAGCATGTGCTCCAGCCCTTTGGGCCATCCCCGGCCCAAGAAATCCTGCCCTTTGGACAGAGGATGTGTGTGTGGGGGGGTGTGTGTCTTGGGTTTTCGTCCTCTGAGCATTGATGGGAGTTTGTGATGAGGTGCTGTCGGTCTGCTCCACCAAAGGGGCGAAGCCAGTTGAGTGCTTTGCCCTTCTGGTGTCTGCAGCGGTGCCTACCAGATGCTGGGCAGACCCCGGGCCCCTCGGTGTCTGTAGCACGCTGCTGTGTAAAGTACACCACGCCGGGTCCGACAGGAACTCCCTAGCTGACCTGCGTCCTCTGTCCCCACTCACTGTAGAGGAAGCTCGCTGTGCAGTCTGTGAGGGGCCGGGGAACTGTGTGACCTATTCTTCTGTACCAGCTGTGGGCATCACTATCACGGGGCCTGCCTAGACACTGCTCTGACTGCCTTAGCGTGCTGGCTGGCAGTGTCCTGAATGTAAAGTGTGCCAAGCCTGCAGGTAAGGTGGTCAGAGGGACGCCCTCAGGAAAGCCCTGGTTCAGGTCTCAATATGAGGGCAGTGAGGACTCTTGTGTGGCCTGTGGCCCTGTAGGAAACCTGGGAACGACTTCGAAGATGTTGGTGTGTGAGACATGTGACAAAGGATTCCACACCTTCTGCCTGAAGCCGCCAATGGAAGAACTGCCTGCTCACTCTTGGAAGTGCAAGGTGAGCCTCCCTGCTGCTGTCCGGGGACGCTGCCTCGGGCTGGCTTTCCCTGTCTTACTCTTTCTCCGTTTCCTGCTCAGTCCCCCAGGCCTGCCGGGTGTGCCGAGCCTGTGGGGTGGGCTCGGCAGAGCTGAACCCCAACTCTGAGTGGTTTGAGAATTACTCTCTCTGTCACCGCTGTCACAAAGCCCAAGATGGCCAGCCTGTTGGTTCCCGTATGGAGCAGCAACCCCCTGTCTGTCCCAGGTGAGTGGCGTGTGTTCCGGAAGAGATGGGGTGGGAGCTTGGAGGTACTGACATTCGCAGGCTACGTTAGGTCAAGTGGAGTTTGCAGGAGACCCGTAAGGTGGGCAGGTCACCGTGGCTCTTGGTGCTCCCAATAGGGAATGGAGCTGACTAGGACTCATGCCTGTACCCCTGCACTGTTTGCAGATTCTCACCCCCTCAGCCTGGCGATACCCCGCCGAGGAGTCCAGTGCTTTGTACATCGCAGGCCAAGGGCAGCCAAAGGGTGGGCATGTGACCTCTATGCAACCCAAGGAACCTGGGCCCCTGCAATGTGAAGCCAAACCACTAGGTGAGTAGGGTGTTGGGAGGTCCCCAGAAACAGTCTCCGTCTGTTCTGTGGGAAGGCACGGTTTCTGCTTTGCCGCGTCCCTCTGTGTTTTGTGGTGGGGAGCTGAGCTAGTATGTTGCGTCTCTAGGGAGAGCAGGGGCCCAACTTGAACCCCCGTTGGATGCCTCTCTGAATGAGGAGATGCCACTGCTGCGCCCGCCGGAAGAGTCACCCCTCTCCCGCCCCGAGGAGTCGCCCACGTCCCCCGCCTGAGGCATCGCGCTTGTCCCCACCACCTGAAGAGTCGCCCTGTCTCCCCCCACCTGAGGAATCACCCCTGTCTCCCCACCTGAGTCATCGTCGTTCTCTCCATTGGAGGAGTCCCCCTTCTCTCCGCCAGAGGAGTCACCCCTCTCCCCGACTGGGACCCCCTGTCTCCACCACCTGGAAGCATCACCCCTGTCCCCACCCATTGGAGGAGTCTCCCTGTCCCCCCACCCGAGGAATTGCCCAGTTCCCCCCCCCACCTGAAGCCTCCCGCCTGTCTCCACCGCCTGAGGAATCCCCATGTCCCCTCCACCTGAAGAGTCACCCATGTCTCCACCACCTGAGGCATCGTGTTTGTTCCCACCGTTTGAAGAGTCGCCCCTGTCCCCTCCCCCGAGGAGCCCCCTCTCCCCTCCCCCCGAGGCCTCACGCTTATCCCCACCGCCTGAGGATTCACCCATGTCCCCGCCACCTGAAGACTCACCAATGTCCCCACCACCTGAAGCGTCGCGTCTGTCCCACGTACCTGAGGTGTCACGCCTGTCCCCACCACCCGAGGAGTCTCCTCTGTCCCCACCGCCAGAAGAGTCTCCCACATCCCTCCACCTGAGGCTTCACGTCTGTCCCCTCCACCTGAGGACTCACCTGCTTCCCCACCACCAGACAACGGGCTTGTGTCCCTACCGCTAGAGGAGTCACCTCTGTCGCCACTGCCTGAGGAAACACAAGTCTGTCCCTGTCCTGAGGAGACACATCTGTCTCCTGAACCGGAGGAGCCACACCTGTCCCCTGTGCCTGAGAAGCCGCGCCTGTCCCCTGCGCTGGAGGAGCCTTGCCTCTCGCCTGTACCGGGGAGCCGCGCCTGTCCCCTGCGCTGGAGCGGCCTTGCCTCTCGCCTGTACCCGGGGAGCCGCGCCTGTCCCCTGTACCTCAAGAGCCTCGCCTGTCCCCTGGGCCCGACACGCTGCAGCTGTCTCCCACACCTAAGGAGCCATGTCTCTCTCCTCGGCCCGAAAAAATTGCACCTGTTGCCCCAGTCAGAGGAGCCACGCCTGTCACCCCAGCCTGAGGAGTCGTGTCTGTCCCTCGACCAGAGGAGCCCCCTGGGGAACCGGGCCTCTGCCCTGCACCTGCAGAACTGCCTGTGTTCCTCCCACCGGGGAGCCGCACGTATCCCCCTTGCTCGGAGAGCCGGCCCTGTCTGAGCCCAGGGAACCGCCCCTCTCCCCTCTGCCAGAGGAGCTGCCCTTGTCCTCGTCTGAGGAGCCGGCCTTGTCTCCTCGGGCCATGCCTCCAGGTAAGGAGCATTTCTGCCTCTCTCCTCAGGCTGTCTCGGCTCTTCCTGGACACCTGATCTAAGAACGTCCCTTTTTTCTCTTTTCCTCTAGATCCTCTTCCTCCTCCGCTCTCACCCATTATCACAGCTGTGGCCCCACCAGCCCTGTCCCCTTTGGGGGACCCTAGAGTACCCTTTGGTGCCAAAGGGGACAGTGATCCTGAGTCGCCATTGGCTGCCCCCATCCTTGAAACCCCCATCAGCCCCCCACCGGAAGCTAACTGCACTGATCCCGAGCCCGTGCCCCCCCATGATCCTCCCCCCGTCCCCAGACTCCCCAGTGGGGCCGTCCTCTCCCATCCTGCTGGAGCCCCTGTCCCAGCATTCTCCGGCTCCCCTGAGCTCCCCTCCCCAGTGCTCTCCTCCCACTCTGCCCCTGTCTGTCCCCTCTCCGCTGAGCCCTGTGAGGAAGGCGGCAGAGGTCTCCGACGAGCCTGAGGCATCTGCGATGGAGACTGAGAAGGTCCCAGAACCTGAGTGTCCAGCCTTGGAGCCCACCCCGACCAGTCCTCTCCCTCGCCCATGGGGACTCTCTCCTGCCCTGCCCCCAGCCCCGCCCCAGCCCTGGTGGACTTCTGTGGCCTGGGAGAGGACACAGCCCCGATGGACGGAACAGACACTCCCAGCGCACAGCCAGAGGCGGAGCAGGCCTCTGGCGGTCTGGGTGGTGAGCCCAAGGGCTCCCCTGTGCTCCTGGACCCTGAGGAGCTGGCCCCTGTGACCCCTATGGAGGTCCATGGCCCCGAATGCAAACAGGCAGGGCAGGGCTCGCCCTGTGAAGAGCAGGAGGAGCCACAGATACCAGTGGCCCCCACCCCGCCCATTCTCATCAAGTCCGACATTGTTAATGAGATCTCCAACCTGAGCCAGGGCGGCGCCAGTGCCAGCTTTCCTGGCTCGGAACCCCTCCTGGGCTCTCCTGACCCTGAGGGGGCTGCTCCCTGTCCATGGAGATGGGGGTATCAACCGACGTCAGTCCCGCCCGAGATGAGGGCTCCCTGCGGCTCTGCACCGACTCACTGCCAGAGACCGATGACTCACTTTTTGTGTGACGCCGGGACAGCTATCAGCGGAGGCAAAGCCGAGGGGGACAAAGGGAGAAGGCGCAGCTCCCGGCTCGCTCCCGCATGAAGCAGGTGAGTGGCTGAGCGGCCACCTGGTGTGCCCAGAGTTGTGTTGCTGTGAGAGGCACAGGCGTGTGTCCAGGCTCCCTTTCGCCCGGCTAGGTGGACCTGGCCTCTCAGTGAGCCTGCGGTCCGTCCTCTGACTTGGTAAAGGAGGATGCTAGCCGTAGAAGACAAAGGGATTTGCCCAGCTTCATGGTCCTAGGTAGTAGGATTGGGAGGAGAAGCTCGGTTCTCTCAATCCAGCCTCCCTCCTTTCACCGTGCAGATCTCTCTCTCTAGGAGCAGGGAATGGCTGGGCAGAGTTGCCTACCTGTTGCTCTCCAAGGTCTTTTTTTTTTTTTTTTGGGGGTCACATCCGGCAATGCTCAGGGGGTTACTCCTGGCTCTTTGCTCAGGAATTACTCCTGGCGGTGCTTGGGGGACCATATGGGATATCGGGGATTGAACCCAGATCGGCCGCGTGCAAGGCAGACGCCCTCCCGCTGTGCTGTTGCTCCGGCCCGCTCTCTGAGATCTTGACGTTGCCCTGTGCTCTGAAAGGACACCTGTGGGTCCAGCATAGCAGCCATGACTTCCCATGTGATCATCTCCTTTTTCATCAGGGTCGCAGTAGTAGTTTCCCAGGAAGAAGGCGACCCCCGAGGGAGGAGCGCACGGAGGCCGTGGGAGAGGACGGGCCCGGCTAAAGTCAACAACTTCTTCCGTCGAGACTCTGGTAGTAAGGAGAGGCTTCCTTCCCCCAAAACACTTCAGCTGCTCCCTTCAAGTTAAATCCCCTTTAAATCCTGCCAAATCTATACCTGCTAGTCAGAAGTTCGGGTCTCTGGCTCCCTCTGTGCTCCTCCCATCCAGAAAGTCTCTGTTTCTCCAAATCCCTGCTATTGCTGGAACAGAGCTGGACTGTTCCGTGTCTCTTAGTCCTGGCTCCTAGCATTCACTTCAGCCCAGAGTCCAGGCCTCCGTCCCCAGGGCCAGAGAGGAAGAGCAGCTTACCTCTGGGTGGACGCGCTGCTTCACTTCACTCTCTGCTGTTAAGGTTGCCGATATCGATAGTTCTCCCAGCAAGGAGGAAGAAGATGATGACGACGACACCATGCAGAATACTGTGGTTCTCTTCTCTAACACAGACAAGTTTGTCCTCATGCAGGTACTTGACGGGTGTAAGGACAGATGGAACCGGGGTGCGGTGGGGGACTAGTTTTGTTTTTTTCCCCTTTTTGGGTCACACCTGGCGATGCTCAGGGATTACTCCCGGCGGTACTTAGGGGACATATGATGCGGGGATCACACCCGGGTTGACCCTGTGCAAGGCAAATGCCCTACCCGCTGTGCTATCGTTGCGTCCCCTTGGGGACTAGATTGGGGGAAACAAAGACATACCTTAAAGGAAACCCAGCTGGAGAAAACAGTGATTCAGAATGACGATGTTTGGTTTGTCCAGCCACCTGCTTTCTCTCGGTGTTTTCCTCTGAGCTTGACGGTGAACTTAGAACTAGGCTTTAGCAGTTCGAAAGGCCGAAACAATCATTTCCTCAGTAAAGCTGAGAATCCGGGAGCATTGTTACCAGCCGAATAGTCTTGAAGCTGACAGTGTGTCAGTTTGTCACAGATGTGACAACATCTGTTACCTTCTTACCCTAACCAGACTTTTTTTTTATGGAGGGGATAGGACCCATGGTTAGTGGTGCTTCAAGGGATCATGGGGTGTCAGGAATCAGATCTGGGCCTCCTGCGTGCCAAAGCAGCCCTTTGAACTAACTGCGCAGCCCTCATACTAACTAGTCTCTGCATACCTTGTTTTCCTTTCTCCTTATCTGTCCAAGTGACCTGATAGAAAAGAAGCCTAAAAAGCCACAGGGTCCCTTGATGCTGGGCCTGGCCTCTCTCCTCTCAGATTAGCACTGCAGGAGTTTGTGGGACTGACTGAGAGTGAGGAGGAGGCCCTGGGACATTCGTCTCTGTCTCCACAGGACATGTGTGTGGTCTGCGGCAGCTTTGGCCGTGGGGCCGAGGGCCACCTCCTTGCCTGCTCACAGTGCTCTCAGTGCTACCACCCGTACTGCGTCAACAGCAAGGTGAGTCTTGGTGCAGGGGTGGCTTGTTTCTATCCCGTGGTACTTGGGAGAGTCCTGGCCTGGTGCTCGGAACTTGCAAAATTGGGGATCAAACCTGGATTTCTCACATGCAAAGCCTGATCTTCAGTTCTTTGAGCCATTTTCCTGACCCAGGATCAGTTAGCCTTTTATCATGGACTCTTTCCTGGCCACAGCAGTCTTTTTCGTTTTCTTTTTTACTCCATATGCAAAGTGATACTCCTGGCTCTGCGCTACCCTCACAGCAGTCTTTTCGTTTTTTTTTATATAAGGCAGTAAACCTCTGAGCCAAATCTGTTGATATTTCTTTTTTTTTTGCTTTTTTTTTTTTTTTTGCTTTTTTATTTTTTTTTTTTTGCTTTTTTGGGTCACACCCGGCAATGCTCAGGGGCCACTCCTGGCTCTGCACTCAGGAACCACTCCTGGAGGTGCTCGGGGGACCATATGGGATGCGGGGGATCGAACCCAGGCCGGCACAGGCTGGCTGCGTGCAAAGCCAAACGCCCTACCCGCTGGGCTGTCGCTCCGCCCCGGTTGATATTTCTTAAAAGTGGCTACTAAATGTAGAAATAATTTATTAGTCTTTAGTAGTGAATCATGCTGCTCTGTAGAGGGGACCGGGGATGTGGCTCGGCAGCCGAGCCTTACATGTGTGAGACCCTGGGTTCGATTCTTGCACCCCCCAAAACAAAACCTGCTTCGGATTTAAGCACTTTGGAAATGTATTCTTCAGCTTTTTTTGGTGATATTGTAGTATCATTCACTTAACAGTCCATCACATAAACTCTGAGAACTTCACTATTAGGAAACATGATCCAGATTGAAGATAATGAAGATAAAAATGAAAAAATCAGAGTCCCAGACACATGCCTGCAAACAGAAAACTTGTTAGTAGTTTTATTAATACTAATTTAGAACTTGTCTGCTGTAATATTCTAACTTGTAGCAGAAGCAGATTCCCAATGTTCACTGAAATTAGAGGAAAATCGTCACATACTATTCATGGTGTTAGTTTTTGGTGTTTGGGCCATACCTGGTGGTACTTGGCGGACCGTGTCGTGCCGGGGATCAAAGGAAAGGGCTTGTGCTTCAGCCCTCCGAGCCATTTCCCCAGCCCTGCACAGTTATTTGGGGACTTAATTTGCCGTTGCTGCTGCAGTGAGAGAGTCCCCTGCAGCCCTGAGTCTAGAGCCACCACTGGGAGGCAGCGTGCTCTGTGTAACATCTCTGGTCACGTGGAGATCACATGCCCCACACATCCTGCCCCACCCACCCACCTCCCCGTCTCCCCTAAGTCTGGTGTGACGCCCCTTCTTGCCCTGTCCGGAGGGGTTAGGAATTGCTGTTTCCTGCTCCAGATCACCAAGGTGATGCTGCTAAAGGGCTGGCGCTGTGTGGAGTGCATCGTGTGCGAGGTGTGTGGCCAGGCCTCGGACCCCTCGCGCCTGCTGCTCTGCGACGACTGTGACATTAGCTACCACACATACTGCCTGGACCCCCCACTGCTCACAGTGCCCAAGGGTGGCTGGAAGTGCAAGTGGTAAGGATCTTGGGGGGGGGGGGGGGGGGGGGCAGGGTTTGAGACATTAGAAGAATGTGATGGTGGGGCTAGAGCAAATAGTATAGTGGGGGAGGGCATTTGCCTTGCGCATGGCCTACCTCGGTTCAATCCGTGGCGTCCCATATGGTTCCCCAAGCACAGCAGGAGTAATTCCTGAGTGAGAGCCAGAAGTAGCCCCTGAGCATTGCCGGGTGTGACCCAAAATGGGGGAAAAAAAAAAGCAAGAGTAATGTAACAGTCACTTTGGCAGGAGCTGAGTGTGGAAGAGCAGGCTGGTGCCCGGTTCTCAGCGAGGGCGCCTCTAGGTATTTGGTGGGTTACGTGCTGAGAGTCTCTCTTCCTCCACCAGGTGTGTGTCTTGTATGCAGTGTGGGGCTGCCTCCCCAGGCTTTCATTGTGAGTGGCAGAATAGTTACACACACTGCGGGCCCTGTGCCAGCCTGGTAACCTGTCCTGTCTGTCATGCCCGTGCGTGGAAGAGGACCTGCTAATCCAGTGCCGTCACTGTGAACGGTGAGAATCCCCCCTTGCCCCGTGACCTCCCTCTCTCCCTTGTCCTCGACCTCTCACTGACGGCCTCTTCTGCTTCCCCAGATGGATGCATGCTGGCTGTGAAAGCCTCTTCACAGAGGACGATGTGGAGCAGGCGGCCGACGAGGGCTTCGACTGTGTCTCCTGCCAGCCTTATGTAGTTAAGCCTGCCGGTGAGTCCCAGGTCCTGGGGAGCCGGGGGGGGGCAGAGTGGGTGCTAAACTTTGGGATGGAGCCTCAGCTGCTCCATCCTTGGCTTGTCCTTCTCATCATAGCGCCTGTTGCCCCGCCAGAGTTGGTCCCTATGAAGGTGAAAGAGCCAGGTGAGCTGCAGAAGTGCGAAATCCCAGAGCCACAGGTGACCTTTGACACCATCTAGCTCCAGCTATCCGGCTGCGTTGTTTTAGGAACCAGGGGCAAACTCATGGTCTGCCCAGTCACCCAGGGGTTAGTGGCAAGTCAGTACTTAGAACCAAGGCCTCTGTTTTTCCAAGTGAATTTTACTCCCCAGGTCCTCTAGGGCCTCTGTCCTCCAGCATCTCATCTCCAGAGGGCGCAGTTCATTCCACCTGTGTAAGAGCTGGGCCCTTCTCCTGCTCCAGGCACGTGGTGATGTTTAGCAAGTAGGGGCCCTCTGAGCTCCAGACAGCCAGAGAAGTGATTTGGTTCCACGAGCCACGCATGTAGTTAGGTTCTACTGCAGGCCTGGCTCACTGTGGGGACTCCAGCCTCAGCCAGCACCCACTGGGGCTCTTCGTCTCTAGCCCTCAGACTGTCCTCACGGGGATTTAAATAGAAATCGAGTTCTGGTTGCTGCCACCTCCATCAGGGCCACATGGGTTCCCCCTTTTTGTGCAGAGCCTCAGTACTTCCGCTCGAAGGTGTCTGGCTGACAGAAACGGGCATGGCAGTGCTGCGAAACCTGACCATGTCGCCCTTGCACAAGCGGCGTCAGCGGCGAGGACGGCCTGGCCTCCCTGGAGAGGCGGGGCTGGAGGGTCCCGAGCCCTCAGAAGCCCTTGGCCCTGATGACAAGAAGGATGGAGAGCTGGACACTGACGAGCTGCTCAAGGGGAAGGTAGGTCTTGAGACCCTCAGGGCCCAAGGAGGGACCCTGCCCACGCTCGGGTGGTGGGACAACAGCTGCGGGCCCCGCATCTCTGACGGGCACCCTCATCTGCGGCACACAGGCGGCGTGGAACACATGGAGTGTGAGATTAAGCTGGAAGGCCCTGTCAGCCCCGATGGAGAGCCGGGCAAAGAGGAGACCGAGGAAAGCAAAAACGCAAGCGCAAGCCCTACAGGCCTGGTGAGGGCTTAGGAAGAGGAAGGTGGGTGTGAAGGGACCCTCGCCCTGTCCCTGCAGCGTCTCAGCTTCAGTTCTGCCTCCTCACAGGCATTGGTGGTTTCATGGTGCGACAGCGGAAATCCCACACACGCGTGAAAAGGGGCCCGCTGCTCAGGCCGAGGTGTTGAGTGGGGATGGGCAGCCCGGCGAGGGTGAGACGGGTGAGGGCACCAGTGGGGCCTGGGAGAAGGTGGGGATCACAGGACGTCCGGGCACTGGCAGGGGTGGGGGGAGGGCGTCAGGCAGGAGTCCAGGCCGTGTCGCGGGCAGCGTGGCTGACACTGCTCTTCTGTCCAGTGATGTCTGCTGACCTGCCCACAGAGAGCTCTGTGGACCAGAGCTTAGCTGATGGGGACGAAAAGAAAAAGCAGCAGCGGCGTGGGCGCAAGAAGAGCAAACTAGAGGACATGTTCCCGCTTACCTGCAGGTGGGCCGCGGGTGGCCGGGCGCTGCGCCCCGTCTGTGCGAGAGGCGTGCGGCAGCCTGTTTCCCCTTGCTTCTCCCACAGGAAGCCTTCTTTGGGAAGGAGCTGCTGGACCCTGAGCCGAAAGGCCCTTTTTGCCGTTGGGGTGGGCCGGCCAAGCTTTGGACTGGGAACCCGAAGGCCAAGGGGGATGGAGGCTCAGATAGGAAGGAACTTGCCGCCTTACAGAAAGGTTAGTTGTGTGGGATTGCGGCCGGTGAGGGACTCCGTTTCCGTAGGAGCTGGTAGAGGGATTTGGTGGGGCGTGAGCTCTTCTCTGGGGGTCCTGCCCAGACTGGAACTGGGAAGCCGTCGGAGGTGTAGGATGTGACTGCAGTGGGATTGTTGCTTACAGATGGCGGCCCGGATGCTGCAGATGACGAGTC
This sequence comes from Cryptotis parvus, assembly GCA_021461705.1. Lineage (NCBI taxonomy): Eukaryota > Metazoa > Chordata > Mammalia > Eulipotyphla > Soricidae > Cryptotis > Cryptotis parvus. The sequence continues at coordinate 21,030 of JAJIBD010008768.1, forward strand.
CCGTGGCCCCGAGGGCAAGGCCGACACACCAGGTGAGGGCTGCTGCTTCTCCTCCTTCACTTCGTTCTGCTTCAGTCTCCTCAGTGTGACAGCTGGAAGTGGTTCCGCATCCTCCAGCTTCAGGGGACCCAGTCTTGTTTTGGGGCCATTCCTGACTATGCTCTGGGCATACACCTGGCTTTGGGCTCAAGGATCAGGCCTGGCGGGGCTTGGGGAACTTTCGGGTTGTTGGGGACCGAACCTGAACCAACCACCCGCCAGTAGCACCCGGGAATGTAGGGTGTTTGCAAGGCAAGCGCTGTAGCTACTGTGCTTTGGCTCCAGCCCCCTCAGGGTGTCCCATTTGGTTTTTCTTGCTTGACTCATGAGCTTCTCTCAACTGCAGGACCTGAGGATGGGGCCGTGAAGGCCTCCCCAGTGCCCAGTGACCCCGAGAAGCCAGGCACCCCTGGGGAAGGGATGCTTAGCTCTGACTTAGACAGGATTCCCACAGAAGGTGAGGCCGGACCCACACTGCGTGAGTCATGAGGCTTCTCTGTGGAGAAGCTGCTGCCTGAGTCGCCCGTCTGCGTGGCTTCCTAAGGGAGTCCTGGCACCTTCCCTGCCCAGGACCTCCTTTGATGTCCCGTCCACTCCCTTAACAACAGTCGTCCTCGTTTTCTCACAGAATTGCCCAAGATGGAATCCAAGGACCTGCAGCAGCTCTTCAAGGATGTTCTGGGTTCCGAACGAGAGCAGCATCTGGGCTGTGGAACCCCCGGCCTGGACGGCAGCCGGACACCGCTGCAGAGACCCTTTCTTCAAGGTGATCCAGGTGGGAGTGGCTCAAAGGCTGGGTGGGCAAGCGTGGCCAGGCCTGCCCCGCACGGGCCGCCAGTGCCCTGCTCTGACCCTGCGTGTCTTGTAGGCGGGCTCCCCTTGGGGCCGCTCCCCTCCAGCAGCCCAGCCGACTCCTACCGGGCCTCTGCCAGTCCCGTTCCTGGATTCAAGGTTGGTGTCTACACTCTGTCTCTCTGGGCACTCCCCGTTTCCCCCTCCCTCTCGGGCTGTGTGGAGGGAGGTCACCCCTACATTCCGAGGTGCCATTGTCGTGCTCCTTCCTTCTCGGGTGGGCCTCTGTTGGGGCGGGACGGGGAGGGCCTGGGGCCCCTGGGCATTTAGTGTGGACGGAGCTCAGCATTCCGGCCCCCTGTGACTTTCTGCCCCTGCGCCCTAGGGAGGCGCGGGGGCTTCTTTAGCCGGAACCCGGTGAGCCAGACAGCCCCTGGACAGGCTCAGGGGTACCACCCCTCCACCCCCACCACCCCCACCACGGAGGGGGAGGGCGACGGACTCTCCTATAACCAGCGTAGTCTTCAGCGCTGGGAGGAAGGACGAAGAGCTGGGGCAGCTCTCCACCATCTCGCCGGTGCTCTATGCCAACATGAACTTCCCCAGCCTCAAGCAGGACTACCCAGGTACCTGGGGGGGGCGGGATGGGGGGGGTGTGGGGTCTCCCGTTAGCTCCTCTGCCACAATCCCTCTGTCCGCCAGACTGGTCCAGCCGATGCAAGCAAATCATGAAGCTCTGGAGAAAAGTTCCAGCTGCGGACAAAGCCCCCTACCTGGTGAGGGGCGCGGGGCAGTGTGGGCAGGGGAGGCATCAGGGAAGGCCCTCTGACCTCTCCACTCCCCACTCCTAAAGCAGCGCAGGCCAACAGGCGTCAGCCTTGGCCTAGGGTATGCCTGACACCGTGAGGGTGCCGACTGGCACGGCTCTAGGCTTAAGGTTGTGTCTTGTGTCTTCAGCAAAAGGCCAAAGATAACCGGGCGGCTCATCGCATCAACAAGGTGCAAAAGGTGAGAGGGGACCGGGCTGGGCCCTGTCGGAGTCCCGTAGCTGGGGCCTCGCTGTGGGTGGGGGGTGCGGCGCCTAGGGCCTGCCCACAGCAGCCTGACGGCTCTGTGCCTGGTCTCCCCTGTAGCAGGCTGAGAGCCAGATCAACAAGCAGACCAAGGTGGGCGACATGGCCCGTAAGACGGACCGACCGCCCTACATCTCCGCATTCCCCCAGCCAGGGGCCCTGGGCAGTCCGCCCCCTGCCGCCCCCCCACCATTTTCATTGGCAGCCCCACTACCCCCGCCGGCTTGTCTACCTCTGCGGATGGGTTCCTGAAGCCGCCGGGCGCGGTGCCCGGCCCAGACTCGCCGGGTGAGCTCTTCCTCAAGCTCCCAGCCCAGGTGCCCGCCCAAGTGCCTTCGCAGGACCCCTTCGGACTGGCCCCCGCCTACGCTTTGGAGCCCGCTTCCCCACCGCACCGCCTGCCTATCCTCCCTATCCTAGTCCACTGGGGCCCCGCCCAGCCCTCAACGCTGGGCTCTTCATCTCGTCCTGGGACTGGCCAGCCAGGGAATTCCATACTACTCCCCCGGCACCCCTCGGCAGCAGCCCTCCACACGGACCCCTTCCTCAAGCCCCGCTGCCCTTCACTCGACAACCTGGCTGTGCCCGAGAGCCCGGGGAGGCGGGGGCAAGGCTTCCGAGCCCCTGCTGTCATCTCCGCCCTTTGGAGAGTCACGGAAGGCTCTGGAGGTGAAGAAGGAAGAGCTTGGAGCATCCTCTCCCAGCTACGGGCCCCGAACCTAGGCTTTGCTGACTCCCCTCCTCGGGCCCCCCACCTGGGCAACATGGAGCTAAAGGCCCCTGATGTCTTCAAAGCTCCTTTGACCCCTCGGGCATCTCAGGTAGAGCCCCAGAGCCCGGGCTTGGGCTTAAGGCCCCAGGAGCCACCTGCCCAGACTCTGGCCCCGTCTCCCCCAGCCACTCAGACATCTTCCGCCCTGGCCCCTATTCTGACCCCTATGCCCAGCCTCCGTTGACTCCTCGGCCCCAGCCCCAGCCCCCTGAGAACTGCTGTTCCTTGCCTCCTCGTTCGCTGCCTTCCGACCCTTTCTCCCGAGTGCCCGCCAGCCCGCAGTCCCAATCTAGCTCCCAGTCCCGCTGACTCCCGGCCCCTGTCTGCCGAGGCTTTCTGCCCGTCCCCTGTGACCCTCGCTTTCAGTCCCCTGACCCTTACTCCCGCCCACCCTCCGCCCCTCAGTCCCGTGACCCGTTTGCCCCTCTGCATAAACCACCCGACCCCAGCCCCTGAAGTTGCCTTCAAGGCTGGGCCTCTAGCCCACACTCCGCTGGGGCTGGGGGCTCCCAGCTGCCCTGCCCTCCGGACCAGCAGGTGAGCTCCACGCCAAGGCCCCAAGTGGGCAGCCCCCAACTTTGCCCGGTCCCCTGGGACTGGTGCATTTGTGGTACTCCTTCTCCCATGCGTTTCACTTTCCCTCAGGCGGTGGGGATCCCTCCTTAAAGCCCCCCTGTCCCTCAGCCTGGCCTCCCTCCACCCCATGGGATCAACAGCCATTTTGGGCCTGGCCCTACCTTGGGCAAGCCTCAAAGCACAAACTACGCCAGTAGCCGCAGGGAACTTCCACTCTTGGGGAGCCCCCTGGGACCCAGCCCGGGATCCACAGGAGAGGGCTACGGGCTGTCCCGCTACGGCCTCCCTCCGTCCTCCCGTCGGCACCCGATGGCTCCCTCCCCTACCTGTCACATGGAGCCACGCAGCGGGCGGGCATCGCCTCTCCAGCTGATAAACGAGAAGAGCCCGGGGCTGGAATGAGTAGCTCTTTGGTTGCCCCTGAGCTTCCCTGGCACCCAGGACCCCGGCCTTTCCAGCCTCAGCCAGACAGAGCTGGAAAAGCAGCGACAGGTCAGTCACTCCACCCTGCATGGAACTGAGCCCCCCGCCCCTGTGCCGGCTGTCCGGGGGCAGAACAGGGTCACCCTCTTTCCTGCTCTCTGAACAGCGCCAGCGACTGCGGGAGCTGCTGATTCGGCAGCAGATCCAGCGCCAACACGCTACGGCAGGGAGAAGGAAACAGCTGCAGCGGCCGCGGGAGCCGTGGGCCCCCGAGCAGCTGGGGTGCTGACCCGGCGGCCCTGCCTTTGAGCAGCTGAATCGAGGCCAGACCCCCTTCTCTGGGACCCAGGTAGCTGGAGTGACAGGGTCGGGGTCTGGGTTCCGGAGGGCTGTAGGTCTCATCCGCCTCTCTTCCTAGGACAAGAACAGTCTTGCGGGCTTGCCCCCAAGCAAACTGGGTGGCCCCATCCTGGGGCCTGGGACTTTCCCACCGATGGCGACTCTCCCGGCCACCCCCACCAGCCACCCCTTCCTCCATGGACGTGAATAACCGGTGAGGCTCCAGAGGACTTCCTTGGGGCAGACCCAGCTTTCTTTCTTTTCTATTTGGGTCGCACCGGCAATGCTCAGGGGTTACTCCTGGCTCTGCACTCAGGAATCATTCCTGGCGGTGCTCAGGGGACCGTATGGGATGCCGGGGATCAAACCTGGGTCAACCGCATGCAAGGCAAACTCCCTCCCCTGCTGTGCTATCGCTCCGCCCCCAGCCCAGCTTTCACCACTCTCGTGTGCCACCTCGGCCTTTCTGTTTCCTTTCCAGTATCCTCTCTGACTCGACTTTCCCCACCGGAAGCTGCTGTTAACTTTGCTATGTCTGGCTTTCCTAAGCCCATGCTCTACATTCTGTTTCTCTGACTCCTGTGTATTCTTCCAGGCAACTGGTGGGGAGGCTCCCAAGCCTTCTCCCAGCGGACGCCCCTACCCTGGGCACATGCCCTGGCAGCAGCCGCTGTGGCAGCAACAGCAGCAGGCTCAGCAGCAGGCCACTGCGGCCACCTCCATGCGACTCGCCATGTCCGCTCGCTTCCCCTCAGCTCCTGCGTCAGAACTCGGCCGCCAAGCAATCAGTTCTCCCTTGGCAGGAATTCCCACCCGTCTGCCTGGCCCTGGAGAGCCGGTGCCTGGCCCAGCTGGTCCTGCTCAGTTCATTGAGTTGCGACACAATGTACAGAAAGGACTCGGACCTGGGGGTGCTCCATTTCCGGCCAGGGCCCCCCACAGAGATCCCGTTTCTACCCTGTAAATGAGGATTCCCACGAATGGCTCCCGAGGGGCTTCGCAGCCTACCGGTGTCAGGCCTGTCACAGAAACCCTCGGCCACACCAGCCTCTGAGCTCAACAGCCTCCATCCGGCGCCTCACACCAAGGGTCCTGCCCTGCCCACTGGCTTGGAGCTGGTTGGCCGGCCCCTGTCGGGCACTGAGCTTGCCCGGCCACCGCCTCTGGTCCTGGAAGCGGGGAAGTTACCGTGTGAGGACCCGGAGTTGGATGATGACTTTGATGCCCACAAGGCGCTGGAGGATGACGAGGAGCTCGCTCACCTGGGCCTGGGTGTGGACGTGGCCAAGGGCGACGATGAGCTGGGCACCCTGGAGAACCTGGAGACGAACGATCCCCACTTGGGCGACCTCCTCAACGGGGATGAGTTTGACCTGCTGGCCTACACAGACCCAGAGCTGGACACAGGGGACAAGAAGGACACCTTCAATGAGCACCTGAGGCTGGTGGAGTCGGCCAATGAAAAGGCCGAGCGGGAGGCCCTCCTGCGGGGTGTGGAGCCGGGGTCCCTGGGTCCTGAGGAGCGCCCACCCCCAGCTGCCGAGGCCTCGGAGCCCCGACTGGCAGCAGTGCTCCCTGAGGTGAAGCCCAAGGTGGAGGAGGGGCGCACGCCACCCTTCCCCTTGCCAGTTTACCATTAATACGCCCAAGGTCGAGCCAGCACCTGCTTCCACTCCGCTGGGCCTGGGGCTGAAGCCAGGTCAGAGTGTGATAGGTGGTCGGGATGCCCGCATGGGCCGGGGCCCTTGCCAACAGCGGACAGACAGCCGAGAAGGGCCCCTTTGGTGCCACCGGAGGACCGCCAGGTCATCTGCTGACCCCCAGCCCACTGAGTGGCCCAGGAGGGTCCTTACTGGAAAAGTTTGAGCTAGAGAGTGGGGCTCTTTCCTTGCCCAGTGGACATGCGGCTTCTGGGGATGAGCTGGACAAGATGGAGAGCTCGCTTGTTGCCAGCGAGTTGCCCCCTGCTCATCGAGGACTTGCTGGAGCACGAGAAGAAAGAGCTGCAGAAGAAGCAGCAACTCTCTGCGCAGCAGCACCCCCTGCTGTCCACACCTGGTTCTTCCCAGACCATGTCTCTGCCACATGAAGGCTCCTCTCCCAGTTTGCCTGGGCCCCAGCAGCAACTTGCCCTGGGTCTTGGCGGTTCTCGCCAGCCAGGCCTGGCGCAGCCGCTGATGCCCACCCAGCCACCAGCTCATGCCCTCCAGCAGCGTCTGGCCCCTTCCGTGCCTATGGTGTCCAACCAAGGGCACATGTTAAGTGGGCAGCATGGAGGGCAGGCGGGCTTGGTGCCCCAGCAGAGCGCCCAGCCAGTGATGGTACAGAAGCCCATGAGTGCTATGCCACCTTCACTGTGCATGAAACCTCAGCAGCTGGCAATGCAGCAACAGCTGGCTAACAGCTTCTTCCCAGATACAGGTAACTGCTGGGGGCACTGGCCTGGTGACTTGTGGTCTGCGTGGGTACTGGGTAATGGCAGTGAGGCTACAGACCCAAGGTCCCTACTTAGGGGAGGTAGGACGTAAAGAAACGTGGCGAGTATTGCTCTGGTGATATAGGCAAAGCACTGCTGTTCTTAGAGAGGGCAGCGGTGCGGGTACAGACGAGGGCTCAGCCATTTGAGTGAAGGAGGAAACAAATACATGAAGTCCGGTTATTCCGGGGATTTTGCTAAATCTTTGTAGCTGTGGTGACATTGAACCTTTAGGACTTGAAGAAAAGTGAATGAACTAGTTCACGTAGGTGCAGTGGCTCAGGAGACTGGCAGGAAAGTGTATGGGGTGTTTGCAGAGGGGGAATGACTGGAGTAGGCTGGGTCAGTATTGGGAAGACGAGGAGGGGGTCACTGTTTGGAGGAAGGTCTGGTTTTCTGATAATACAATCAAATATAGCTAGTTATGGTTGCAGTGGCTGTAACACTGAGAATTACTATTTGCCAACTAGTATCCTGAGCACTTCGGTTTTCTAATTTAATGATATTTATTTAATGTAATTAATTTTCTGTTTTCTAATTTAAGTGCAGTTTAAAAAAGTACTACTATGCTCTTTGGTTGTAGAAGAGAAAAAAGGCATGGGGGAACTGAAGGAACTTTCCCAGGATAACCCAACAGAGCAAGAGTTTGAACACTGGTCCTTTGAGCTTCTGAACTATTTCATAGGTTCAGAATACCCAGAGAAGGAATTTGGTCAGTCCTCAAAAAGTGGCAAGGGGGGCTGAGTGATAGTCCAGCGGGTAGGGCGTTTGCCTTGCATGCGGCCAACCGGGTTCAAACCCAGCATCCCAAACACTTATGGTCCCCAAACACTACCAGGAGTAATTAATTCCTAGCACAGAGCCAAGAGTTACCCCTGAGTGTTGCTGAGTGTGACCCAAAAAGGCAAAGAAAAAGAAAGTGGCAAGGGGATGAGAAAGCTTTTATACGGGGGTGGGGTTTAGGCACTTGCCTTATGTGTAGTGACTCCTCTTTGGTCCCTGCTACTGCCCCAAGTGACCTTGTAAGCACTGATGCAAGAATAGCCATGAGCACTGCTAGGTATGGCCCCTAACAAAACAGTTCACTCACATGGTGGTTGTGATGGGATGTGGGTGTGGCTGCCAGGTGTTCTGAAAGTACAGGGAGGTGGGGAGAGGTCACCCAGCCTGACTCCAAGAAGGCCTGGAGTTTGCAGCCACAAGGACCAGTTGAGGCTAAATCCTGAGGCATTGGAGCCCGGTGGGAATTTTTCTTGATTTAGGAGGATTAGTTAAATTTTCTAAGCGGTGGAGAATTACTCATTTTTAGGACTTTTGGAAGATCTAAGGTTTTGGTTTTGCTTTTTTCTCTCTACCTGGCGTCTTGGCTAGCCCGAGAGTGGGCTCTGGCATGTAGTAGGGCCCACTTGGGTCCCTGCGCTACCAGTTCCCTTAAGATCACCCCTTTTGAAGAGTGCATCCTTGTTCCTAAAGCATATGATTGCCGTGCCACCCTGACCCTCTCGGTCACTGTGTTGTGAGGACGGCAGGGAGTGGTCAGAGGCACAGTTGGTGCGACATCCTGGCCCAGAGCTTAGACCATGGCCACGTGTCCTACTGGTGAGGAGCAGAGGCGCTCAGGCCACCCTGCTCCTAGCCTCTGAGCGTGTCCTCCTGGCTCAGTGACGGTCAAGCTGCTGAATGGGACAGCAGGCCCGGAACAGAGCACAGACCCAGCGCCCACCCACTTGCTTACTTCTTTCTTGTTCAGATCTGGACAAATTTGCTGCAGAAGATATCATTGATCCCATTGCAAAAGCCAAAATGGTAGCCTTGAAAGGCATCAAGAAGGTGATGGCTCAGGGCAGCATTGGTGTGGCGCCTGGCATGAGCAGGTAGGGCTGGGGCTGGGGCGGGCTTCGCTGTTTCAGGCTCTGCTCTTTCTTCCCTGTTCCTTCACCAATATGTTCTCTTTGCTTTGGTGGACTCCAGGCAGCAAGTGTCCCTGCTCGCCCAGAGACTGTCAGGGGGCCAGGGAGTGATCTGCAGAACCACGTGGCGGCTGGAAGTGGTCAGGTAAGCGGTCAGGTAGGAGAAGGAACTTGGACCCTGTGCTTTCGGGTCATCCTTCTCAGGCCCTAGTATGGAACAGTGAACCTGTAGCGGCCTCTCTCTCCACAGGATCGGAGTTCGGTGACCCCTCTCAGCCTCGTCCCAACCCACCCACTTTTGCCCAGGGAGTGATCAGTGAGTCTGGGGATGGGGGGAGTATGTAAAGCAGTGGCCTCGGGTGTATGAAGAAGAGGGGCTGGAACTCGGTTCTGCAGCTCTAACCCGACCCCCCCCCACTGCCCCCGTCTCCCTTTCCAGGCGAGGCCGATCAGCGGCAGTGCGAGGAGTGGCTGTTCCACACACAGCAGCTGCTGCAGATGCAGCTGAAGGTGCTGGAGGAGCAGATCGGGGTGCACCGCAAGTCCCGGAAGGCGCTGTGTGCCAAGCAGCGCACTGCCAAGAAGGCTGGCCGCTGAGTTCCCAGAGGCCGATGCCGAGAAACTCAAGCTGGTCACGGAGCAGCAGAGCAAGATCCAGAAACAGCTAGACCAGGTGGGGAAAGCAGGCTTGAGCCTGGGAGGGGTGACACTATGGGCAGGCTCCCGCCGACCTCCCTGGCCCTCGGCGTCAGGTCGGAAGCAGCAGAAGGAGCACCACGAACCTCATGGCAGAGTATCGGAATAAGCAGCAGCAGCAGCAGCAACAGCAACAGCAGCAGCAGCAGCAGCAGCAGCAGCAGCAGCACTCGGCCGTGCTGGCCCTGAGTCCCTCTCAGAGTCCCCGGCTGCTCACCAAGCTCCCTGGTCAGCTGCTTCCTGGCCATGGGCTGCAGCCACCTCAGGGGCCCCCTGGCGGGCAAGCTGGAGGTCTTCGCTTGCCTCCGGGGGGCATGAGCCTGCCTGGGCAGCCGGGGGTCCTTTCCTCAGCACTGCGCTGGCCCAGCAGCAGCAGCAGCACTCTGGTGGGGCTGGGGCCCTGGCTGGCCCTCCCGCGGGGCTTCTTCCCCGGCAGCCTGGCTCTCCGAGGCCTTGGCCCAGAGTCGAGGCTCTTACAGGAAAGGCAGCTGCAGCAGCAACGCATGCAGCTTGCCCAGAAACTGCAGCAGCAGCAGCTCCTGGGACAGGCGGCAATCCAGCAGCAGGGCCCGGGGCTGCAGGGGAGCCAGACTCTGGGCCCTAAGCCCCAGGGGCTTCTCCCGCCCAGCAGCCATCAAGGCCTTTTAGTCCAGCAGCTTTCTCCCCCAGCCACATCAGGGGGCCCAGGGCATGCTGGGCCCTGCTCAGGTCGTGTTGCAGCAGCAGCAGCAACAGCAGCAGCACCCTGGAGCTCTGGGCTCCCAGGGGCCTCACAGACAGGTGCTTCTGACCCAGTCCCGGGTGCTGAGTTCCCCCAGCTGGCACAGCAGGGTCAGGGCCTTATGGGACACCGCCTGGTCACAGCTCAGCAGCAGCAGCAACACCAACAGCAGGGGTCCATGGCAGGACATTCCCATCTTCAGCAGGGGCTTATGCCACACAGTGCACCAACCAAACTGAGTGCCCAGCCTATGGGCTCCTTGCAGCAGCAGCAGCAGCAGCAGCTGCAACAGCTTCAGCAGCAGCAGCTACAACAGCAACAGCAGCTACAGCAGCAACAGCAGCTGCAGCAGCAACATCAGCTACAGCAGCAACAACAGCTTCAGCAACAGCTACAGCAGCAACAACAGCAGCAGCTACAACAGCAGCTACAGCAACAGCAGCAGTTACAGCAACAACAGCAGCAGCTACAGCAGCAGCAACTACAGCAACAGCAGCAGCAACTACAGCAGCAGCAGCAGCAGCAACAGCAGCTACAGCAGCAACAGCAGCCAGCGGCAGCAACAGCAGCAGCAACAACAGCAGCTACAGCAGCAGCAACAACAGCAGCTACAGCAGCAGCAACAACAGCAGCTACAGCAGCAGCAACAGCTACAGCAGCAACAGCAGCAGCTACAGCAGCAGCAGCTACAACAACAGCAGCAGCAGCTACAGCAGCAGCAGCAACAACAGCAACTACAGCAACAACAGCAACTACAGCAACAGCAGCAGCTACAGCAGCAGCAGCCGATGGGTCTCTTGAACCAGAGTCGGACTTTACTGTCTCCGCAGCAGCAGGCTCTCGGGCCTGCCATGCCAGCCAAATCTCTTCAACACTTTTCAAGCCCGGGGCCCTGGGCCGGCCCTCCTCCTGACGGGCAAGGAGCAAAGCATGGTCGAGCCGGCCCTTCCTCCAGAGGTCACTGAGGGGCCACCCACTCATCAGGGAGGGTCTTTAGCAATGGGCACTCTACCGGAGTCAGTGGCCACTGAGCCAGGGAGGTGAAGCCCTCACTCTCCGGGGACCCACAGCTCCTGCTTGTCCAACCCCAGGCCCAGCCTCAGCCTAACTCTGTACAGCTGCAGCCGCCCCTGAGGCTCCGGGACAGCCGCAGCCGCAGGCTAACTCACTCCTCTCGGCAGGTGTGGGGGTCATGGGCCGCCAGGCAGTGGGTCGTCTGAGGCCTCCCCTGTGCCCCACCTGTTGGCCCAGTCCTCTGTGTGCATCGGGGAGCAGCCTGGGCCTATGAACCAGAACCTTCTGGCTTCCCAACAGTCTGTCGGACTAGAGCGGCCTGTGCAAAACAATGCAGGACCACCACCTGCCAAAGCAGGGCCTGTCCCCCAGGGCCTGCCTGGAGCCGAGTCACAGCCGCAGCCGGGCAGCTCCGCACACAGCTCCAGGGGTCCTGGCCAGAAACCCGCAGCTGCGCCACCTGAGTCCGCAGCAGCAGCAGCAGCTCCAGGCTCTTCTTGTGCAGCGGCAGCTCCAGCAGGGCCAGGCCCCACCCTATCAGGAGCCGGGGCTCAGTCCTCTCCCCTCCAGGGCCTCTTAGGCCGCCAGCCCCAACTTCGGGGGCTTCCCTGGATCCCAGACAGGTCCCCTCCAGGAGCTAGGGGCAGGGCTTCGACCTCAGGGCCCTCCCCGGCTCCCCACCCCACAAGGAGCCTTATCGACAGGACCCGTCCTTGGGACTGTCCATCCTCCACCTCCTCCTTCCAGCCCCCAAGAGCCAAAGAGATCTTCCTCACAGTTACCTTCTCCCAGTTCCCAGCTCCCCTTGGAAGCCCAGCTCACCCCCACCCAACCAGGGACCCCCAAGCCCCAGGGACCACCCTTGGAGCTGCCTCCTGGGAGGGTCTCGCCTGCTGCTGCCCAACTTGCAGATACCTTCTTTGGCAAGGGGTTGGGACCTTGGGACCCTCCAGACACCCTAGCAGAAGCCCAGAAGCCGGAGCAGAGCAGTTTGGTACCTGGGCACCTGGAGCAGGTGAATGGACAGGTGGTACCTGAGTCATCCCATCTCAGCATCAAGCAGGAGCCTCGGGAAGAGCCGTGTGCCCTGGGAGCCCGGCGGTGAAGAGAGAGGCCAACGGGGAGCCAGTAGGGGCAGCGGGCACCAGCAACCACCTCCTGCTGGCAGGCTCCCGCTCGGAGGCCGGTCATCTGCTGTTGCAGAAGCTTCTCCGGGCAAGAACGTGCAGCTCGGCACTGGGCGGGGCCCTGAGGGGCTGCGAGCTGAAATCAACGGTCACATAGACAGCAAACTGGCAGGGCTGGAGCAGAAACTGCAGGGTACCCCCAACAATAAGGAGGTGAGTATGGCCGCGCAAGCACAAAGGAGAGAATGGGTCTCGGCGTCCAGGGGCAGAGTGCACAGGTCTGGTTAGACAGAAGAGGTGAGGGCTCTGAGCCCAGCAGCCTTGACTGGGGTTTATCCGCTCAGGACACAGCGGCAAGGAAGCCTTTGACCCTGAAGCCCAAACGGGTACAGAAGGCGGCGACAGGTTGGTGAGCTCCCGAAAGAAGCTGCGGAAGGAGGACGGGGTCAGGGCCAACGAGGCCTTGCTGAAACAGCTGAAACAGGTGACCCCTAGGAGCCAGTCCCCGGTCCCCTCCCAGGACAGAGGGGGCACCCGCTCCCCAGCCGAGCCGTGGCAGAAGTGTATGTGCTACCGACTTCCAATCTTGTCTTTCCCCTCCTAGGAGCTGTCCCTGCTTCCCCCTAACGGAGCCCACCATCACAGCCAATTTTAGCCTCTTTGCCCCCTTTGGCAGTGGCTGTCCAATCAACGGGCAGTGCCAGCTGAGGGAGCCCGGAAGTGGTGTGCTGCCCACCGGCCCTGACTACTACTCCCAGCTGCTTACCAAGGTCAGAAAAATGGCAGTACCTTTGGGGATGACGAGGTTCTCGGGGAGGAGAGCTGGGAGTGGAAGGCTTGAAGAGACTGCTGGTGTGCGACCAGAGCGATAGCACATCGGGGAGGGCGTTTGCCTTGCACGTGGCCGACCCAGGTTCGATCCCCGGCATCCCATATGGTCCTCCGAGCACCGCCAGGAGTAATTCCTAAGTGCAGAGCCAGGAGTATCCCCTGAGCATCGCCGGGTGTGACCCAGAAAGCCAAAAAAAAAAATTGGTGGTGTAGCGTGGGGCCAGGAGATCATGCCCATCTCCCTGTGCCGCCTTGCACACAACACCCCCCCACCCCCACCCCAGAATAACCTGAGTAACCCGCCGACTCCACCTTCGCTGCCTCCCACCCCACCCCCATCGGTGCAACAGAAGATGGTAAATGGTGTCACTGCGTCCTGAAGACCTGGGGAGCACCCCAAGGATGCCGCCTCTGCCGGGACACTGAAGGGGCACTGAGGGGTAAGTTACGAGCTTAGGGCTCGCCTTCCCTCGTTGGGGGTGGTGGTTGGGTTCAGGCTAGTGAGTGTGGCGCTGTGTGCAGACCACAGGTGGCCTGAGGCAGGATTGATTGCAGGACTGTGGCAGAGTTTCAGGGATAGAACGCCTCTCTCCAGTGTGGGAGACCCTGCTCAGTCCCTGCCACGGAACCAAACCAAAGGGTTGGAGACACGGTGTTGTGGATAAGGCGCTTTGCGCATGGCCCAGGTTTGGTCCCTGGCAGTCTATATGGTCCCCCAGGTCTGGCCAGGAATAAGCTCTGGGCACTGCTCCTTATACCCCAAGTACAAAACAAAGGAGCTGGAGAGAAAATACATTGAGCAGGGTACTTGCCTTGCATGGGGCTGGACTGGGAACAGTCCCTGGCATCCAATATGGCCCCTGAACCCACAGGGTTGGTTTTCCTGAGTGCAGAGCCATGAGTAAGCCCTAAGCACCATTAGGTATGGCCTAGAAACAAAATCAAGCAACAAAAACAAAAACCCAGGACTGCTTACTTGGCTGAAGGCAAGGGTGGACTTCTGGAGTACTAGAGCTAGGCAGTGGGGGGTGGTCAGCAAGGAGCGTGTTGGTGGAGGCGCTTGTGAGAGGGCACAGGCCAGTGGATGTGGTTTCAGAGCTGTAGTCTCGTTTGGAGTTGAATTCTAGTTTCTGCATCCATCTGGCAGATTATTGTAGCCAGGGAATGGCATTGGCTCGTGTGAGCCTCAGTTTTCTCATTGTAAAGTAGGTATTATAATACCAGATGGAATTGATGAAAGATTTTAAACGGGGAACTGGAGTGATAATGCAGCAGTTAGGTGTTTGCTTTGCATGTGGCTGATTCGGTTCTCAATCCCGGCATATCTCCTCTATCCCATGAGCTGCCTGGAGTGCTGCCTAGAGCAGTGCCATGAATAAGTCCTGAGCACAGCTTGGTGTAGAATCCCTAACCCCTGAAAAAGATTATAAATGTGGGCGGAGCGATAGTCCAGTGGGTAAGGTGTTTGCCTTGCATGCGGCCAGCCCATGCCTGCCCAGGTTCGATCCCCAGCATCCCATATGGCTCCCGAGCACCGCCAGGAGCAATTCCTGAGCGCAGAGCCAGGAGAAACCCCTGAGCATTGCCGGTGTGACCCAAAAAAGCAAAAAAAAAAAAAAAAAAGATTATAAATGGGGTCAAGGAGGTAGTTTACAGAGCTGGGCGCCAGCGTTGCATACAGGAGTCTCAGATTCGATCCCTGACAGCACGTATAGTCCCGATATATAGTTGCTGGAAACAACTCCCAAGTACAGTTTGGCATAGCCCCTGAGCATCAGATGTGACCCATATAGGGAGAAGGAAATACTCTTAAGGGTAATGAAAATAAGGGCTGGAACTATAGCACAGCGGGTAGGGCGTTTGCCTTGCATGCGGCCAACCCAAGTTCACTCCCCAGCATCCCATATGGTCCCGTGAGCTCCACCAGGAGTAATTCCTGAGTGCAGAGCCAGGAGTAACCCTGAGTGTCACCAGGTGTGACCCAAAAAGCCAATAAATAATAAATAAAATAGAGTAATGAAAAGTCAGGGTTTGGGGCCAGAGAGATAGAATAGTGGACAGGGCACTTGGCTTGTGTGCATCCAACCCAGGTTTGATCCTCAACACCATATATGGTCCTCCGAGCACTGCCAGGAATAATCCCTGAGCAATCCCTAAGTAATATTGGGTATAGTTCCTGATACCCCCAGGATTTCTGATATGGAAAAATATCAGTAAATATAGTGTATTTGCCCTAAACTACCCGCGGTGGGCAGCTAATGAGGCCAGTGACTGACCTAGATGTGTGGTAGTTAGTAATGGGGAGAAAGCACCATCCGCTCTGCCCTCAACCTCTCTTTCTCCTCCCTGCCTTCCTTCCCCTCAGATGCCTCAGAGGTGAAGAGTCTAGACCTGCTGGCTGCCCTGCCGACTCCTCCTCACAATCAGACTGAGGATGTCAGGTGGGAAGGGGTGGAAGACAGGTTGCCTCGTTTTCTCTTTGGCCAGTGGCATATAGCTAGGAATGCTGTGCCATCTGCCTGCCTCTGCCCGGGAAGTGGGGACCTGGTCAGCGAGCTGCAGTGACCAGCCAGTGTCTGCTCTTGGCCCACAGGATGGAGAGTGATGAAGACAGTGACTCTCCTGACAGCATCGTGCCAGCCTCTTCCCCGAGGCGTTCTGGGGAGGAAACCCGCGATACCCTCATTTGGGCTCGGGCGGTGGGCGCAGGACGATCGGGCTCTCTCTCCCGTCATCCCCATTATACCTCGGGCCAGCATCCCAGGTCAGTCAGGCTGTGTCTCCCCGTCACCCCATTATCCCTCGGGCCAGCATCCCAGGTCAGTCAGGCTGCGTCTCCCCGTCACCCCGTTATCCCTCGGGCCAGCATCCCAGGTCAGTCAGGCTGTGTCTCCCCGTCACCCCATTATCCCTCGGGCCAGCATCCCAGGTCAGTCAGGCTGCGTCTCCCCGTCACCCCGTTATCCCTCGGGCCAGCATCCCAGGTCAGTCAGGCTGTGTCTCCCCGTCACCCCATTATCCCTCGGGCCCAGCATCCCAGGTCAGTCAGACTGCGTCTCCCGTCACCCATTATCCCTCGGGCCAGCATCCCAGGTCAGTCAGGCTGTGTCTCCCGTCACCCCATTATCCTCGGGCCAGCATCCCAGGTCAGTCAGGCTGCGTCTCCCGTCACCCATTATCCCTCGGGCCAGCATCCCAGGTCAGTCAGGCTGTGTCTCCCCGTCACCCCATTATCCCTCGGGCCAGCATCCCAGGTCAGTCAGGCTGTGTCTCCCCGTCACCCATTATCCCTCGGGCCAGCATCCCAGGTCAGTCAGGCTGTGTCTCCCCGTCACCCCATTATCCCTCGGGCCAGCATCCCAGGTCAGTCAGGCTGCGTCTCCCCGTCACCCATTATCCCTCGGGCCAGCATCCCAGGTCAGTCAGGCTGTGTCTCCCCGTCACCCCATTATCCCTCGGGCCAGCATCCCAGGTCAGTGAAGCTCGGCCGGAGTCTGGCCTGCTGCCGTGGGCTTGGGGCAGGGCAGCTGAACTCACATTCTCTCCTATTTAGTCTTCCCAGATACCAAACCGTATGGGGTCCTGGACCTGGAGCCCCCTGGAAAGCTGCCTGCTACCACTTGGGAAAAGGGCAAAGGAAGTGAGGTGTCAGTCATGCTGACCGTCTCCCGCTGCTGCAGCCAAGGTATGGCCTCAGGGTGCCGTGGAGGCCTAGGGGACGCTGGTCAGTGGGCAGTGCTGGAGCTCGTCTGGAGAAACCACATCACTCCCGGCTGGGGGTCACAGCCGGAGACGGAGGGTTCTCCTCGCCTGTGGCTGGTCTTAGATCCATCCCAGACTGCTCGGTCACTGTCACATGTGATCTCTGGTCACGCCGGAGTTGCTTCTAGCAGTGCTTGGGGAATATATGTGGTGCCAGGGATCAAACTTGAGCCTTCTGTATGCAACAGGCCTGTCTCCCTCAAAAACTGGGCTGAGGGGCGGGCGATAGCCCAGCGGGTAGGGCGTTTGCCTTGCACTGGCTGGCCTGTGCCGGCCGGGTTCGATCCCGGCATCCCATATGGTCCCCGAGCACCGCCAGGAGTAATTCCTGAGTGCAGAGCCAGGAGAAACCCCTGACCGTTGCCAGGTGTGACCCAAAAAGCAAAAAACAAAAAAACAAAAAAACTGGGCTGAAATTCTGGCTGGGATTCTTTTTTTTTTTTTTTTTTTTTTTTTTGCTTTTGGTTGCTGGAAACAACCGGTGATGCTCAGGGGTTACTCCTAGCTCTGCACTCAGGAATTACTCCTGGCAGTGCTCGGGGACCATATGGGATGCCGGGATCGAACCCGGTCGGCTGCGTGCAAGGCAAATGCCCTATCCGCTGGACTATCGCTCCGGCCGCTGGCTGGGATAAATTAAGGGTGGCCCCTGCAGCCAGGGACTCCCAGACCAGTGAGAAAGGTGCAAGTCAGCAAGCTGAGAGGCTAATGCTACAAATGCTACGGGATAGCATGTCCCTGGTGGCATTTGGTGGAACTGGAGTGTTTATTTCCTTCTGTGTATGTGTACCAGGGATTAAGCCCAAGACCCTTTCTACATGTGAGGCATGCGCTGGACCCGAGTTTGTTGTTTTCTTTTCCCTTTGTTGGTAGTGCTGGGACCAGGCCTAGGGCCTCGTACATGCAGGGCAAGCGCACGCTGCTGCGCTATATTCCTCACCCAAAGTGGAATTTTTTTTCTGCTTTTTAACATTATCATGGTTTTGCAGTCAAAGAAAATTGGAAATCGTGGTTTAAAAAACATATAGGGCTGGGAGGTAACTCACAGGCTTTGCATGCCAGGGTTCAGCCCCTTGTACCACAGCCTCCTGAGCAGGAGCCGGGTCCCTGCACACCTCAGAGCAGTCGCCTCTGAGGAGCACGGCCCGATTTGCCGCCTGCGCACCTGGCGAGAACGGGAACCAGCACAGTCGGTTTATTTGCTGCGACAGCCCATGGGTCTTTGCTGATGTACACAGAGCAAGTCTCTGAGTTGTAGGTATAGTACGTGACTTAATGTAGGCACCTTGCAGTGGGCTCTGCTAGAGGAGCTGGTGCAGGGGCAGCACCGAGTGTCCTAAGCCGGTCAACCCTCCTGCCCTAGCAGAACCTGAATGGTGTCATGGTGGCGGTGGCAGAGCTGCTGAGCATGAAGATCCCCAACTCCTACGAGGTGCTGTTCCCGGAGAGCCCTGCCCGGGCGGGCATCGAGTCCAAGAAGGGGAGGCAGACGGCCCTGGTGAGTGGGGCAGGAAAGCTCCTGGGGGCCCGAGGGCAGCGCTGCCGCCCGGCTCTGATCCTTCCCTTCCAGTAGGTGGGAAAGAAAAGGGCCTGGGAGGCAAGAACCCAGAGGCCGGCCCTGATTGGCTGAAGCAGTTTGATGCAGTGTTGCCTGGCTATACCCTCAAGAGCCAGCTTGACATCTTGAGCCTCCTGAAACAGGTGAGTCTTGGGAAGGGGGAAAGGTGAGGGAGGAAGTCCTGCCTAGGCAAGGGCGGCCGGGCTTTGCGGAGAGTGGGCGTGCGTGGACGTGGAGGGAGGCCGCAGGCGCCAGCAGTAGCACACGTGCCGTTGCCCCCAGGAGAGCCCCGCCCCAGAGCCGCCCACCCAGCACAGCTATACCTACAACGCGTCTCCAATCTGGACGTGCGACAACTCTCTGCCCCACCTCCGGAGGAGCCCTCCCCACCCCGTCTCCCTGGCACCTTCTCCTGCCAGCCCTCCTGCTGAGCCCCTGGTCGAGCTCCCAGCTGAACCTCCGTCTGAGCCATTAGTCCCCTCTCCGTTGCCACTGGCCTCATCTCCTGACGCAGCCCGCCCCAAGCCCGAGCCCGGCCCCCTGAAGAGGGTGAAGATTCACGCCCCCTCGCCTCAAAAAGTGGAAGGGGTGCGCTGGAAGCGACTGCGGCTGCTGCTGACCATCCAGAAGGGCGGGCGGCAGGAGGACGAGCGGGAGGTGGCCGAGTTCATGGGCCAGCTCGGCACAGCCCTGCGTCCGGACAAGGTGCCCAGAGACATGCGGCGTTGCTGTTTCTGCCACGAGGAGGGCGGCGGGGCCACCGACGGTCCTGCTCGCCTGCTGAACCTGGACCTGGACCTGTGGGTGCACCTCAACTGTGCCCTGTGGTCCACGGAGGTCTATGAGACCCAGGGTGGGGCGCTAATGAACGTGGAGGTGGCCCCTGCACCGCGGGCTGCTGACCAAGTGCGCCCTGTGCCAGCGCACGGGGGCCACCAGCAGCTGCAATCGAATCGCGTTGCCCCAATGTCTACCATTTTGCCTGTGCCATCCGCGCCAAGTGCATGTTCTTTAAGGACAAGACTATGCTCTGTCCAATGCATAAGATCAAGGGGCCCTGTGAGCAGGAGCTGAGCTCCTTTGCTGTCTTCCGGCGGGTCTACATTGAGCGGGATGAGGTGAAGCAAATCGCCAGCATCATCCAGCGGGGAGGCGACTGCACATGTTCGCGTGGGGGGCCTGGTGTTCCACGCCATCGGGCAGTTGCTCCCCCACCAGATGGCGGACTTCCACAGCGCCACGGCCCTGTACCCTGTGGGCTACGAGGCCACACGAATCTACTGGAGCCTCCGCACCAACAACCGCCGCTGCTGCTACCGCTGCTCTATTGGTGAGAACAACGGCCGGCCAGAGTTCGTCATCAAAGTCATCGAGCAGGGCCTGGAGGACCTTATCTTCACCGACGCCTCTCCTCAGGGTGAGCACTGGGCCCTTGCGGTGCAAGTCGCGGATTGGGCACGTTTCTCTTGGACTCGGTTTGCAAAGCCAAGAAGAGCTCGGTGAAGTTCTTGGCAGTGACCAAGAACCCTCCTCAGCCCGGCTTGTGGTGCCCTCTGGGTGCCCAGACTTTCCTCTTTGCCAGCTTAAAGTCTCCTGAGAGTGATGAGATTTCGCTTGCATTAACTTTAAATATTTTAACTCCTTTTCTTTCCGTTTTTGGTTTTTGGGCCACAGCTGGTGGTGCTCAGGCTTATTCCTGGTTCTGTGCTCTGGGGTCACTCCTGGCCGGCTTGGAGGACTGTATATCATACCGGGGATCAAACCAAGTTGACTGCTCTCTTCACACCCTCTGTGCTAATACTTTGGCTTCTGATCTGGCTCTTTTTCAATATTTAGTAGAACTAAGGAGTTCTGAGACCCCGACATCAGCATGCCCTGCCTCCCCCTGCCTCCCTGCCTTCCCTGCCTCCCTGCCTCCCTGCCTCCCTGCCTCCCTGCCTCCCTGCCTCCCTGCCTCTCTCCTTGCCTCCCTGCCTCCCTGCCTCCCTGCCTTCCCTGCCTTCCCTGCCTCCCTGCCTCCTGCCTCCCCCTGCCTTCCCTGCCTTCCCTGCCTCCCTGCCTTCCCTGCCTCCCTGCCTTCCCTGCCTCCCTGCCTCCTTGCCTTCCCTGCCTCCCTGCCTTCCCTGCCTCCCTGCCTTCCTCCTGCCTCCCCTCCTGCCTCCCTGCCTCCTTCCTGCCTCCCTGCCTTCCCTGCCTCCCTGCCTCCCTTGCCTCCCTGCCTCCCCCCTGCCTTCCCTGCCTCCCTGCCTCCCTGCCTCCCTGCCTCCCTGCCTTCCTGCCTTCCTGCCTTCCTGCCTTCCCCTTTCTGTCTGTCTTATTTTTACACATTTACACATTTAAATTAAAAACAATTTTTTAAAAAATTTTTCACACTGGAGGCCGGACAATAGCCCAGCGGGTAGGGTGTTTGCCTTGCATGCAGCCAGCCTATGCCGCGCCGGGTTCGATCCTCGGCATCCCATATGGTCCTCCGAGCACCGCCAGGAGTAATTCCTGAGTGCAGAGCCAGGAGTAACCCCCTGAGCATTGCCGGGTGTGACCCAAAAAGCAAAAAAAAAAAAAAAAAATTTACACTGGCAGTGCTCAGGAATTACTTCTGGCCGGCCTTTTTAAAATTTTTAAATTTTTTTTTTTTTTGCTTTTGGGTCACGCCCGCAATGCTCAGGGTTACTCCTGGCTCTGCACTCAGGAATTACCCCTGGCAGTGCTCGGGGACCATATGGGATGCCAGGGATCGAACCCAGGCCGGCACAGGCCGGCCGCATGCAAGGCAAATGCCTACCCGCTGGGCTATCGCCTCCCGCCCAATTTTTTAATTTTCTTGTGGGGAGAGGGTCACACCTGTCATTGCTCAGGGGTTACTCCTGGCTCTGTACTCAGGAATTACTCCTGGCGGTGCTCGGGGACCATATGGGATGCCGGGGATCAAACCTGTGTCAGCTGCATGCAAGACAAATGCCCTACCACTGTACTATCGCTCCAGCCCATCCTCCTGGCGGGCCTTGGGGACCCTGTGGAAAGCCTGGGATCGAACTGGGGTTGGCCGTGTGCAATACAAACACCCTCCCCACTGTACTAGCTCAAAATCTTATCCTTAAGTTTCTTTTGTTTGTTTTTTCTCCGGACAAAATGCTTTGACCTTAGTTTTAATGTTAATGACAAGAATAATAGAGCAGTTTCTTTACACTCAGTTTATGCATCGAGAAGCTGAGTTTTGGTGCTAGAGAGACAGTAAAGGAGTTAAGGTGCTCGCTGTGCATGTGGCCCACCCTAGCGCTGGGGTCGCTTGTACCATATGTGATTCCCCAAGCGCTGCCGGGGGTTACCCCTGTGCACAGAGCTAGAATAGTCCCTGAGATCATTGGGTGTGTCCCAGTTATCCCCACCATCCCCCCAAAAAAAAAAACAAACAAACCCTGAGTCTTGGGTCAAAAGTTTGGTTTAATTCTCTTTCCAGCACAGGACTGACACCGAGTCCTCTCTGCAGAGCCTGTGGCTGCTCTGACTCCTTGAGGCCCGAGCGGTCTCCATGTTCATATGTTCCCCAGACACTAAAATGCTTCTCCAGAACTGGAGCCTGCTGCCTGTGGAGGGCAAGTGTCAGTGGGCGGGGTGGGGGCATGAATAACCAGCACATGCCTTTCTGAAAGAGAGACAGCTCCAGAGCACCTCTAGCTGCGGGTGGAGTTGGGTCAGACGGCAGCGAGAATGTGGCTGGAGCAATAGAACAGCAGCTATGGTGTTGCATTGCACGCGCCTGCTTACGTTCACTCCCTGGCGCCCTGCATGATCAGTCCCCTAAGGCCTGGTCACCTCTGGGTCTGTTCCCCCCCAACCCAAAAAAAAAAAAAAAAGAAGGCAGTGAGGGGCCGGAGCGATAGTCCAGCGGGTAGGGCATTTGCCTTACACGCAGCCAGCCTGTGCTGACCGGGTTCGATCCCGGCATCCCATATGGCCCCCTGAGCACCGCCAGGAGTAATTCCTGAGTGCAGAGCCAGAGAAACCCCTGAGCATTGCCGGGTGTGACCCAAAAAAGCAAAAAAAAAAAAAAAGGCAGTGAGCGGAAGTTGTCTCTGATTGCTGCTCTTTCCCTCTCCTGGTAGCTGTGTGGAATCGCATCATTGAGCCCGTGGCTGCCATGAGAAAAGAGGCCGACATGTTGCGACTGTTCCCGGAGTACCTGAAGGGCGAGGAGCTCTTCGGATTGACAGTGCACGCCGTGCTTCGCATAGCTGAATCAGTAAGGATGGGCTTGGGACCAGGTGGGGTGGGGAGCCCTGGTCCTCCCGGAGTGCTGAGCTGAGGTGAGCGTGACGTGTGCCTGCAGCTGCCCGGAGTGGAGAGCTGTCAGAACTACTTATTCCGCTACGGACGCCACCCCCTGATGGAGCTGCCACTCATGATCAACCCCACTGGCTGTGCCCGATCAGAGCCGAAAATCCTCACACACTACAAACGGTGAGCTCATAGGCCACTGTCACTTTCTATGGGACGTAGCGGCTGGTGGGGCCTCTCTGGCCGATGGTTGGGTTCCAGATCAGAGTTCCCTTGGGAGACGGAGGGTTTGCTCCAGGGTTTTGCCCCCTGAGGAGAGGGTGCAGGTCTCTTGAGGGTATTTCTTCCCTCAGCCAGGTCAGCTATACTGGGCTGACCTGGGCTAGAGCAGATTTCTCTCGGGTATCCCAGGCATGGTTGCTGGGAGGTTCTGGGTAGATGCTGGTGACACTTGCCAAAATATGGAAGGGACCCATGGCCACCTCTCTCTGCTTCCAGGGTGGCCTGAGCATCTCCCCAAGCTCAGATGCCCGTGAGTGCTAGAGTTGCTGTCCCCAAGATGAGTTGGTCACAGATAATTAGGAATATAATAGAAAAGTAATAAAACCTTACGTTTGTATAGCACTTTATACTTTTTTTTTCAAAGCGTTTCCACATCCATTATCTCATTTGATCCTCACAACAACCTTATGAGGTAGGTAGGGCAGGTGGTATGACCCCCCATTTTACAGCTGAGAAAACTGACACCCAGAAAGGTTAATTGACTAGCCCAAGGTGATAGCTGGGACCAGCACTTTATTTCCTGATTTGTGGTTCACTTTTCTTTCTGGGCACCACGGAAGCTGATCTTGGTCCCGGGGAGAGGGAGGCAGACTCTGGAGGTCTCTGGTTGCTCCTTGGGCTGTTAGGAGTGTCTCAGGCTCTCCCCGAGTCAGCGCTGGTCCCTGGTGCCCTACAGCAGTGGTTATCAAATGACAATATTCCAGAAATCCCGGGGCATAAGGGGAACGGCCAAAACGCGGCCCTCCCCCACGCATAATTCCTCCTTTCCCAAATTCAGTTCCATCGTAAACACTCTGTTTTCATCTAGTTTATGTATTGGAGTTCCAGTAACATTTTGTTAAAGAGATTTCTGCTTGAAACTGGAGTGGAAGCATTTGGAAACCACTGCTCTGGGCTGGGCGAGAGTTGGGCTGAGAGCATCCTGCGGACAGTGCCATTCCCCTGGACTGAGCCGGCTGCACGCAGCCCCGTGCTGTTGAGAGAGAAAGGAAAGGGGCTTGTCTTTGGACTGAATTCAGAGCCAGACCAGTGCGCTAGACACAGCCCCCATTTCCAGGGCTTCGAGTGTGTGCAGGAGGTAGGACTCGGACGTTGGAGCTAACCATGTGCTTAAACTCCAGGCCTGAGCTGCTGGGGAGCACCTCCCATGGGAGCGTGGCCTTGGAATATGGTTTGGCAAGATAGTGCAGTAGCAGGAGATGGAGATGGAGAGCAGGCTCAGTGTAGGGGAATTGGTGTTGGTGCACACCCCACACCCCCCACTCCCTATCCCTTTCCTGGGCTTTCTGTGCCACCCGGGGTGTTGGAAGGGGCCCCGTAGCTAGTCGCCACCTCACCAAAGCCAAGACCCAGATGCTTCCACTCCTTCCCCAGGCAGCACACACTCCTGAGCAGCCTGTCACCATCCCGGGGCAGGGGCACAGGGGCTGTGCTTGCATTATGGGAGAACTGCCTTGTCATGGACTGTGTCACCTCCCAGGCCCCACACCCTGAACAGCACCAGCATGTCCAAGGCCTATCAGAGCACCTTCACAGGCGAGACCAACACCCCATACAGCAAGCAGTTCGTGCACTCCAAGTCATCTCAGTACCGGCGACTGCGCACGGAGTGGAAGAACAATGTGTACCTGGCTCGTCCCGTATCCAGGGCCTGGGGCTCTATGCAGCCAAGGACCTAGAAAAGCACACAATGGTCATTGAGTACATTGGCACCATCATTCGCAATGAGGTGGCCAACCGGAGGGAGAAAATCTATGAGGAGCAGGTACGTGCTGGCAGAAGGAGCTCAGAGTGTGTGGTCAGCCTAGGGATAGCAGACGTGATTGGGGCCAGGGGAGCAGGCAGAAACTGAGGGTGAGTGCCGCATAGACAGGACAGCAGGTAGGGTGCTGACCTGGCACCCAGCCTGGGCTCAACCCCCGACACCACGCACGGCCCCCTGAGCACTGTCAGAGGCGATCCGCAGGAACAGCCAAGAGTGGCCTCCAAAACCAAAAAGGAAAGAAAAAGAAAGCAGGGTGTAGGAGAGTCAGGAGAAAAAGAATTGGAAATGAAGATAAGCCTGTAGCCAGACAGCTGCGCAGGACTGCGGTCACCTCTGTGCCAGACAGCTGCGCAGGACTGCGGTCACCTCTAGCCAGACAGCTGCCCAGGACTGCGGTCACCTCTGTAGCCAGACAGCTGCCCAGGACTGCGGTCACCTCTAGCCAGACAGCTGCCCAGGACTGCGGTCACCTATAGCCAGACAGCTGCCCAGGACTGCGGTCACCTCTAGCCAGACAGCTGCGCAGGACTGTGGTCACCCCCCAAGACGCGCACCGAGCAGACAGCTGCCCAAGACTGCGGTCACCTCTGTAGCCAGACAGCTGCCCAGGACTGCGGTCACCTCTAGCCAGACAGCTGCCCAAGACTGCGGTCACCTCTGTAGCCAGACAGCTGCCCAAGACTGCGGTCACCTCTGTAGCCAGACAGCTGCCCAGGACTGCGGTCACCTCTGTAGCCAGACAGCTGCGCAGGACTGTGGTCACCTCTGTAGCCAGACAGCTGCGCAGGACTGTGGTCACCTCTGTAGCCAGACAGCTGCCCAGGACTGCGGTCACCTCTAGCCAGACAGCTGCCCAGGACTGCGGTCACCTCTAGCCAGACAGCTGCCCAGGACTGCGGTCACCTCTGTAGCCAGACAGCTGCCCAGGACTGCCGTCACCTCTAGCCAGACAGCTGCCCAGGACTGCGGTCACCTCTAGCCAGACAGCTGCCCAGGACTGGCCACCTCTAGCCAGACAGCTGCCCTGGACTGCGGTCACCTCTAGCCAGACAGCTGCACAGGACTGTGGTCACCTCTGTAGCCAGACAGCTGCCCAGGACTGCGGTCACCTCTAGCCAGACAGCTGCCCAGGACTGCGGTCACCTCTGTAGCCAAACAGCTGCCCAGGACTGCGGTCACCTCTAGCCAGACAGCTGCCCTGGACTGCGGTCACCTCTAGCCAGAAAGCTGCCCTGGACTGCGGTCACCTCTAGCCAGACAGCTGCCCAGGACTGCGGTCACCTCTAGCCAGACAGCTGCCCAGGACTGCGGTCACCTCGCCCCGTCACTGACACCCCTGCCCGTTTCCTCTGTGCCCTCTGCCTTTGCAGAATCGAGGCATCTACATGTTCCGAATAAACAATGAGCATGTGATTGATGCTACGCTGACCGGAGGCCCTGCCAGGTGAGAGCAGAACGAGGAAGAAGGTAGTCAGGGGTCCCAGCGTGGCTGCTTGGCACCCCTGACTCTGCCCTGATACTAGGTACATTAACCATTCCTGTGCGCCTAACTGTGTGGCGGAAGTTGTGACATTTGACAAGGAGGATAAAATCATCATCATCTCCAGCCGGCGAATCCCCCAAAGGAGAGGAGGTGAGAGAGCAGAGACACAGCCCCCAGCCCCCGGATGTCCGAGGGTCAAGTTCCAGGGTCACTGTCCTCGGAGCAGCCCTTCCTCCTGGGCGGCTGGCATTGACCTGACCTCCTTTCTTTCCAGCTGACCTATGACTATCAGTTTGACTTTTGAGGACGATCAGCACAAGATCCCCTGCCACTGTGGAGCCTGGAATTGTCGGAAATGGATGAACTAAGAAGCTTTTGAGGCTACCAGGCAGGGGCATCCCCCACCCCAACCTCTTCCCTGAAAGGGATGAAGGGGAAGAGCGGGAGCAGCCAGAGCCAGGACCCAGGGCTGGGGCTGCCGGCCGACCGAGCCCCTGGAGCAGGAGGCCAGGGAAAAGGTCTCTCGGCCAAGCCCACCCTGGGCACCAGGGATAACCCTCTTCCCGCCACCGGCCCCTAGGCTGGCATCTCTGCCCCCAGCTCCAGAAGGGGCCAGACAGAAGCAGCCATTGGGCATCTCAGGTTTGAGGGGGATATGGGCGGGAACTACCCAGAAGCCTCTGGGAGCAGCAGGGACGGGAGGAGGATGTGTGGCCGGGCCTCAGCCCTGCTGCTCCGCCGACCTCTCCCCCAACTCGAGGCTGCAAAGAGACTTGACTAAGCTTGACAATCCCAAAGGCCGGGCTCACACCTGGCCCTGCCTGCCGGGTCCTGGCCCCACCCTCGCCCCACCCCTCCCTTTCGATCTGTCTCTGTCTCCCTCTTCTCCTCTGTGTTTCCGTCTCTCTATGGGTTGTGTTTCCTTGTTTTCCACTCTGACAAATGCAACATGAACGGGAAAGAGGCGCCCAGCGGTCCCAGAGGGCAGGCTAGGCAAGCCGGGAGACCCCGCACCCACACCTACCTCATTTAAGTGTTGGATTGTTTGCTGTTTTGAAATGTGAGACCCTCTCCAAGCCCCCCTACTGCCCCCAGCCCTCTCGCCCACCTCACTGCCCTCTTCTGAGTGGGCAGAAGGGGGTAGAAGGAGGAAGAAAAAACAACAACAACAAAATCCATCTTTGTTTTTAATTCTGGGCATGGGATGGTGGTTGAGGCTGATGACGAAGACCGGGGATAGCTGGCCCTAGGCGCTCTAGGACTCCCTTCTCCATCTGGACATGGGGCAGGAGGCACGTGCTGAATCTAGGACCAGGATGTCTTCCTCCTGGGCGCCCTACCCCGTCATGAGCCCATGTGGCCGCCAGCCCTGGCCGGGTGGGTGCCGTGGGGTGAGGGCTGTCCCGAGTGGCACGCCGCACCCAGCAAGGCAGGCTGTGGCCCCGAGCTCCGCTTTCCTCAGTCACCAAACTGCTGCTGGTCTGGTGGGAAGGGGTGGTGATGTGGGGATGGGGAGCTTAGTGTCAGCGCGGGAGGGTGGGGGGGTATTTATCTATTTATACATGGGATTGTACATAGTCTTGTGGGGCGCGGGGAGCCGGCAGGAGGTGAGAACCCCTCCCCTCTCCCCCACCCCGGGAGAGCAAATGTAAAACTACTAATTTTTGTGCTTTATATATTCTATATAAATATATCTATTTTCTTTTTACAAAACCAGTTTATAAATGGTAGGGGGCTTGGGGCGGATACATGGAGCTCCCCTTGTGGGGGCCCTCCATTACCCAACCCACCGCCCTTTCCTCACCCCCTCCCCCCCCCCTGGCTGTGACTGCTGTAAAGTGGGGGTCCAGAGGCGGGCAGTCCCCACCCCCTGTTGTATAGTTGGACTGTTATAACGCACAAAAGTGAGCTGGCCCGGGGAGCCAGAGGGTGCCGGGTCCCTGCCTCCCTTCCCTTCCCCTGTCTGCCCAAGCTTGTGCTGCAGTTGAACCTCTTCCTGGGGATAGGGGTAGGTAGGGGGTGGGGGGGCCCCAGCCCCCTTTTAGGGAGCCACGGGGATGAAGATAAAAGCTTATATGCAGTTCTCTCTTAGGGGCTGTGGGCAAAGGGCATTTTGTAATTAATATTTTCAAGAATCAAATGTCGGGAGTGTGGGGGGTGGGCTCGGTGGCCGTGGACGGGCAGACCTGCTGGAGGGAAGTGTGGTCGCTGTTGTGATTTTAGGTTTATTTTTGTTTTTGAATTTGGGGGTTGCGGATTGATTGATGGGGGTAGGGAGATTTCTTTTTTAAGCTGCTTCTTCAACTGTTTTCAAGCTGCCAATGTTTAAGGGCATAACATCCCCCCACCCCACAGAAACCACTGTAACTAAATCAGACAGTGGGGAGACAGGGGCTGCCGCCCCGAAAGCCATTGGATGTTCCTTTTCCAAGAACAAAAGGTCTAGGCTGCAGGGACAGGTGACTGGCTCGCTTGAGCCAGGATCTGGTTGGGGCTTGGGCCCTGGGAACGGAAAGGGGATGGGCCGGCTTTGTAAGCAAACGCTAGGTATCCGGTAGGCTGTAGAGCTTAGTGAAGAAACCTATACAGTTTTTAATTTTTATATAAACTAACCCAGACCCAAGCTACAACGTTGGAATTTTGGTTGTTGGTTTTCTTTTTCTTTTTTCTTTCTTAAGTATCCCGCCTGTATAATTGCATCGGAACACCCCTCCCCCGTGTTTATCTTTTGGGTTGGTTTACACTTGCACATACTCAGTTTTCAGTTGTCCCCTTACAGTCTTCTCCCCCTTCACCTCCAGGACCCTGCCCCCTTTTAAAAAAATAAATCGCTGACAAGTGTGAATCCCGTGAAGACTTTATTTTGTGTTGTGTGTATCCTGTACAGCAAGGTTGGTCCTTCGTAACAACGGATGAAATGATGACCTTTTTTAAAGCGCCCTCTCCCTCCACCCCGGCGCCCCTGTCCTTGGCATGTTTTGTATCAGC
This sequence comes from Cryptotis parvus, assembly GCA_021461705.1. Classification (NCBI taxonomy): domain Eukaryota; kingdom Metazoa; phylum Chordata; class Mammalia; order Eulipotyphla; family Soricidae; genus Cryptotis; species Cryptotis parvus. The sequence goes on from JAJIBD010008768.1 coordinate 49,932, forward strand.
GATCATTCTGAATTGTACATAATTTATGTTGCAAGAGGCAAAGGGCAAGTTTTGGATTTTGCTTCTTCCAAGTTTGTTTTTTAAACGACAAATAAAAAAGAACATTTTAAATACAAGCGGCTCCGTCCCGTCACCCTCGCCGTCTGCCGGATCCGAGAGCTCGGCCAGGACCCGGGAGAGGGCGGTGACCCGGGCCGGGCCTCGCCGGAAGAGGCAGCTCCCGCCTTCCGCCCTCGGCGGCGTCAGCTCTGACGTAGCGGAAGTGGCGCTGCGGCACCGGATGTGGGCGGGGCCTCCCATCCGGCCTCGCTCCCCCGCCCCCGCCAGCGCCGCCGGCGAGCTCCGAGCGCGAACGAACGTAGCCGGCCCCTCGCCATGGAAACGGTGAGGAGCTGGAGGGCGGCGGGGGCGCTGTGGAGCCCGGGACCCCCGTTACGGGGGCGGGGAAGCCCTGGCAGGAGCCCACGGTGCCGGCCCGCAGAGAAGGTGGGGTCCGTGTGCCCTGACCGCGAGCTTCTTGGCCGGTGCATCACCTCGAGCTGGGCCGCGCCCAAGCCCGCCGTGTAGCGGGCGGCGACTTCCCGCTGCCGCCCGGGAGCACGCGCGCCCTGGCCCGCGCGCCTGGCTGCGCACCGCCAGCGGGACCTGCGTGCGGAAGCTGCCGGGCAGCGGGCGCGGGGCGCCTCCGAGGGGCCCGGCTGGCCAGCGTGTGCCCCTTACGCGCTGGCCGCGGGCGCACGGGAAGACCGAGCCCGCGGCGCGGTGTGCAGGGAGGCCCCGCAGCCCCTCGAGGCGGCCAGTGGGGCTCGCCCGGGCCGGGCAAGGACTGTTCGGTGGTCGAGGCCGCTGTGGCATGCTCGGCCCGTGCCCTGCGCTGCGCTCCGGTGCCGGCGTGTTGGTGGAGCTCGTTGTAAGCGAGTTGTCGTTGGCCGGCTGCGGCCGGGTCCGAGAAGCCGCAGGTTGCCGCTGCAGACGCGTGAGGACGCGCGGGAGCTCCGGGGAGCCGGTGCCCGCCGGTCCAGCCCCTCGGCGCAGCGCGCCCGCCGCCGTGGTGTAAGAGCACTTAGTGCCCAGGGGATGCCCAGCTCCGCGCTGTCGGCCTGCGGAAGACCGTGCGCCTCCCCCCATAAGCTGAGTGGACATCCATCACCCAGGCAGGGGAGTCAGTTGATAAAGATTAAGACACGAAGAAAAGGTCAGGGTCTCTTCAATTATAAATGACAGTTTTCACTTGCTTGCACATGTTTAGAGTTTGCAAAGCATTTTATACTAATTTTTATACTGATTTTTAAAACCCAGGCTTTTTGTACCGAATTAGATTCTTAGGATAAACTTGTTTTCAGAGGCAGGAACGATAGTACAACGGATAGGGCGTTTGCCTGTACGTGCCTTACTTAGGTTCAATCCCTGGCACCCCGTATGGTCCCAGAGCTCGGCAGTAGTGTCCCCTGAGCCCAGAACCAGGGAAGCCCAGGGTCATACCGGACGATTGACACTTCGGTTATTCCTGGTTCTGCACTCAGGAATTCCTTCTGGTACCATGTGCAAGGCAGGCTTTTGCCAGCTATATCGTCACTCCCTGCATCTTTGTTTTCTGCACTGCTGTCTTCCAGTGTTGATTCCTCCAAAAATAATTTATACTACCACATCTTCTTTGAACTGCCTTAACATCTACCAGTTAAAATGGTCTCACTGAATATATACAAGAAATCAGAAGGTTTACTCCTTTCTGGCTCTGAGCTCAGCAGTTACTTCAGATGTTGCTCAGCAGTTACTTCAGATGTTGCTTCAGATGTGGTACTTGAGGGTACCACAAATCACACTGGGATCAGTTGTGTGCAACAAAAGTGCCTTAACCCCGCTACTATGTCTCCAGTCCCCCAAATACTATTTAACTTAAAATAGAAAAAGGAGTCAAACCCATTTCTCCACTTACCATTTTCATATCTTCAACTGGTCTTTCATTTCTTCTGCACATTATCTAACAATTATCTTTGCCCTAAACCTATTTTTCCTCTTCTATTTCATCTTTTTTTCCTTTAGTTTATTTATTTATTTATTTATTAAAAAAATTTCCCCCCCAAAATTTTATTACGCCATTTTAGACATACAATTGAAAGATGCCCATGTAGAGTTTTTGGTTCTACAGTGTTCCACACCCATCCCTCCACCCAAACCCATCTCCCATCACCAGTGTCCCCACCTCCCCCCCCCTCCCACACCCTCAACTACTTGGCGGGTTCTGTATGTCATTTCTCTCCCTCCCGCCAAACTTTCCTGCACATCGTGGATGCAGTGCATTAAAGGACATCACTGTTTCCACTATTTTAATGGACTGCGCGCCGCTTGCGCCACAACCTGGGCTGGAACTGGTTTTGCTCTGTTAATCTGGTCATGAGGCAGCTCTTCTATTTCATCTTTAATGCAGTCATCAAATTCTTTGCCCAAACATCTTGGGTTTCATTTCCACATGCCAGGTGCTCAGTGTTCCCTGCAAGCCCGTTCAGTTATGGAAAGTTGTTCCTAGCGTAACCGTCTGCCGTGCTCATAAGTCTTCCTGGGTCCCCAATCTTCACTAGGACGGGAGGGACAGTACATCAGGGAAGGCACCTACCTTGTATGCAGCCAACCCAGGTTTGAGACTTGGCTCCCCAGGATCACAGGAAGTGATTGCTCAGTGCAAAGCCAGGAATAAGCCCTGAGCACCTCTGGGTGTGTCCCCAAAACAAACACCACTATCCCCAAGCCCAGCATGGTGTCCCAGTAACTGTCCTCTCTGCTCCTCTTTTTTTTTTTTCTTTTTTTGGGTCACACCAGGCAATGCTCAGGGATTACTCCTGGCTCTTCACTCAGGAATTACTCCTGGCGGTGCTCCGGGACCATATGGGATGCCGGGCAAACGCCCTACCTGCTGGGCTATCGCTCCGACCCCTCTCTGCTCCTCTTTTGTCCCTTTGTGACTAAAACCCAAATTCAAGCAACATCAGGCCCCCAATTAATTAACTCCTAATTAATCTCCGTATTCACCCATCTCCAAGCCCACCCTTCCACTCTCAGACTGCAGTGCTTCCTGTCTTGCCTGCCTTCCGGGCGGCCCGCTCCCTCGTATCTTATACTGTTGAATACTACAGACTACCTAAAAAGAAACTGGGCTCTGTGTTGCTCTGCCCCCACTCATTATGCTCAGCATTTTCAAAGAGCGCTTCTTTTTACAATTCTTTTTTTTTTTAACCTAACATTTTACTGTTTTTTTTTTTTTCTTTTGGGGCCATACCAGGCGATGCTCAAGGGTTACTTCTGGCTCTGCACTCAGGAATTATTCCTGGCGGTGCTGGGGACCATATGGGATGTCGGGATGGAACCCAGGCATGCATGCGAGGTAAACGCCCTACCTGCTGTGCTATCACTCCGGCCCCTTTTTATACAATTCTTTTGAGGGGCCAGAGTGATAGTCTATCGGCTCAGGTGTTTGCCTTACACGTGGCCAACCCGGGTTCGATCCCTGGCACCCCATATGTTCCCCGAACACCTCCAGGAATAATTCCTGAGTGCAGAGTCAGGAGTAACCCCTGAGCATTGCTGGGTGTGACCCAAAAAAACCAAAAAACAAAAAATCACTGAGCACATACCAAATTTTTGGTCAAAGAAACCAAAATTTAAATTTAAAATAAATTGGGCCCAAACGATAGTCCAGCAGGGAGTGCGTTCCTCTTGCACGCGACTAACCCAGATTCCATCCCCAAAGATCTCTGGCATCCCATATGGTCTCCCGAGCACCACCAGGAGTAATTCCTGAGTACAGAGCCAGGCAACCCCTGAGCATCACCGGTGTGACCCAAGAAGAAATCAAACATTGCCAAGACAAAGATGGATAATAATGATAGTACTGGAGGGACAGGCAGGTTCTTTTCGCTTTATTTTGAGACGCTTCAGGAGTCTGTGTCATCTGTGCTGCTGATGCAAGTGGAGATACAGTTAGGAGTTTATTTGTTTATTCATTTATTTATTTCTGCTTTTTGGGTCACACCCTGCCATGCTGAGGGGTTATTCCTGGCTCTGCACTCAGGAATTACTCCTGGTGGTGCTCGGGGGACCATATGGGATGCCGGGATCAAACCTGGGTCATCCGTGCATGCAAGGCAAGCGCCCTCCCTGCTGTGCTATCGCCTGACCCCGTGGATTAGATTAGAAGAAATGGTGAGTCGGTGTCAGTTTAGGTCACATGTCTAAAGCTATTTTGTGTTTATGGGCCAGACAAGTGGCTTAGTGGTAGACATATGCCTTGCATGCACCAGAGCCCTAGTCCCAGCGCGCGACCGCACACACACACATTATATATATAGACACATAGAGATTGGACTTATGTAATGCAGTGGTACTTTACAGGTCTCCTGTGTTAATGAGAAGTAGGCAGGAATGACTGTAATCTGCTTCTGTGTGAAGAAATGGGTAAAAAATACTCAGTATTTTCACCCTTTTAAAAATGTATTTTGGGGCCGGAGCGATAGCCCAGCAGGTAGGGCGTTTGCCTTGCACGCGCCCAGCCCATGCCGGCCCGGCCGGGTTCGATCCCCAGCATCCCATATGGTCCCCCGAGCACCGCCAAGAGTGATTCCTGAGTGCAGAGCCAGGAGAAACCCCTGAGCATTGCCGGGTGTGACCCAAAAAAGAAAAAAAAATGTATTTTATGTATTTTGTTTTTGGGACCACACCTGGCATTGCTCAGAAGCTGCTCCCTGGCTCCGCTCAGGGGACCTTTGTGGTATCCCGGGGATTAACCCCCTGGTTGTGTACATGCAGAGCCTGTTGACTAGTCTGTTGAGCTATTTCTTCAGCATGGAAGTTGGCATTTCCTTTCCCTCTTCCCATCTTTCCTTTTTTCCTCCCTCCTTCCCTCCCTCCCTCCCTTCCTCAACAAATTCTTCTAAGAATAGGTATCTGAATATCTTCAGGTGTACTTCTCTTTTCTCCAATAATCAACCTCTTGTCTCTCTGTTCTAATAGTATGTATCATTATTACCAGTTTGATAAGAAAGCAGAACAATTGAGGATCAATTGTTAAACTCAACTAAGTATAAGGAATGAAAAGAAGTATAAGACAGTCCAGGCTTCTTGAATTTATAATCAACTTGTATAGACAGTGAACAGAATAATCACAGCATAACTGTATCAGAAGGTGAAGGCAGTCCCTAGAGAAGTAACCGTCTCTGACTCCTGTGTGGGCGGTGTATGTGCCTACCCGTCAGCACGGGAAGGTTGTTGGTTCAGTGCCAAGCTAAGCTGATTGTTTCATGCTCTTTCCCTTGTCCTGGTCATTGGTGACAGAAACTTAGGGCTTTTCTACTACTTAAATGCCAGTCAGCATCCATGTACATGCCAATACCATTTCTTACTAACCCTAACCATTTCTTACTCCACAAAGAGGTGAAGTATGGTTTTTAAGTTACTTTTGGGATATATTATTCAGAGCAAATGGAACCCACACTGTTGATTCCACGGGTGAAAATTATCATGATCCCTCTGGGGTCCTGGATAACAGTGGTATTGCCAAATGCTTCACCAGAGAGACAGAGAGACGTTCTGAAGGTGTTTTTGTTTGTGTTTTTTTTTTTTGAGTCACACCTGGCAATGCCCAGAGGTTACCTCCTGGCTCTACACTCAGGAATTACTCTGGCAGTGCTTGGGGACCATATGGAATTCCAGGACCATACCCAGGTCTGCTGCATGCCAGGCAAATACCCTACCTGCTGTACTCTGGCTCTAGCCCCTGTTTGCAATTTTTTTTTAAGTACTTGTTTTATTTATTTTTTTCTTTAAATTTTATTACACCACTTTTAGACATACAATTGCAAGATGCTCATGTCGAGTTTTGGTTCTACAGTGTTCCAACACCCATCCCTCCACCCGAACCCATCTCCCATCACCAATGCCCCCCCACCTCCTCCCCTCCCCCCCACACCTCAACTACTTGGCGGGTTCTGTATGTCTTTTTCTCTCCTCTCTATCTCTCCCTCCCACCTACCTTTCCTACTCATCGTAGAATGCAGTTCATTAAAGGACATAACTGTTTCCACTAGTTTGATGGACCGCGCTGCCGCAGTTTGACCGGACAACTTAGGGGCCTCATGGTCAGCGCCCAGACAGCGAATATGGCGGCTATAATGGTGGGCGAAGTCTTATCCGGTTGTTTCCGACCCCCAGAGGTGATGGGCCCACTCCCAAAACTCATCTGTCCTCCTGGGGCCCCATGGTCAGCTGAACCTGGGGAGAGCCAAGTTCCAGCTTCCCCAGCCGTGTCTGAGGCCCCACATGCTATGGCTGGTTGCCCCAGGGCAGCCCCTGGGCGGCCACTGGGCTCAGACAAAATGGAGGGGGAAGGGCCAACCCCGCTCCATCTGACAAATTCCCGTGATTCCCGCTCTGGGAGCTGCCTACCTGGGCTCAAAGTCGCTTTGCTTTGTTAATCTGGCCTTGAAGTAGCATCCCTCCCGGCAGGCGGGTTAATCTGCTGCAGTGTCCGGACAGCGAAGGTGGCGGCTAGTGTGGTGGGCAAGTCTCATCCGGCTGTTTCGGGACCCCCAGAGGTGATGGGCCCACTCCCCAAACCCATCTGTCCACCTGGGGCCCCCATGGTCAGCTGAACCTGGGGAGAGCCGAGTTCCAGCTTTCCCAGCTGCATCTGAGGCCCGGCATGCTATACCTGTTTGCAATTTTTAAGTCCAAATGTTTCAGGAATATGAAAGGACATACAGATCTGGGTTCATCTTCCTGTTTTACCCCCTTACCAGCCATTTGACCTTGGGCAGATAAATATTATTCTCGACATTTCTTTTTTTTCTTTTTGGTCACACCAGGCGATGCTCAGGGGTTACTCCTGGCTCTTCACTCAGGAATTACTCCTGGCAGTGCTCAGGGACCATATGGGATGTGGGGTTCAAACCTGGTCGGCCATGTGCAAGGCAAATGGCTATCCCGCTATGCTATCGCCTCCAGCCCCTTCTTAATATTCCTTAAGCCTCAGTCCTCTAATATTTGAAGATAAGACTAATAATAGTACTTATATCAGGGTTGTTATAAAGATTAAACGATAGTATTTTGAAAGGGCCGTACAGTGCTTTTGTTATTTGGGGTGGGGGTCACACCTGGCAGTGCTCAGGAGTCACTCCTGGCTCTGTACTCAGTGATCACTCCTTGAAGCAAAGCCTGAGTTCACCAACGCCTCCCCTGCTATTACAGGACTGAACTGCATGGTGGCTAGATTAGGCTGAGTCCTTATTTTTCTTGTCTCTCCAGGTCCCTTCTTCAGATAGCTCCTCAGCTCTAGAGAATGAACATCCTCAAGGTGAGTTCACCAAACAACGGCAGCTGGGAGGCCAGCGAGCTCACCCGGGGAAAAAAAGTGTTCACCTCCACCTTCTGAATGGGAGGCCAGCCGCTCGCCTGGGGGTAAAGTGTTCGCCTCCACCTTCTGGATGGGAGGCCAGCGAGCTCGCCTGGGGTAAAGTGTTCGCCTCCACCCTCTGACTCATTTGAATCCCTGGCAGCGCATCTGGTCCGCCAAGGAACTGGGGTTGCTTCATCAGTGTTCCTGAATTTTTTTCCGATCTCTGAGGAAAATTAAAGCTGAGCCTAATAGGATTCCAAGGACACATTCAGATCCCTAGCACCCAGGAGGAAATCAAAATGGCGGTGATTAATGTCTTTAGTTATCAGTCCACTTGAGAGAACCTTCTGTGGTACAGGGCAAACTTCCATATACATCCGGGGCTGACTGACCGGGTTGTTTATTTGGTGGTGGGCTTCAGTTTTTTCTGTTTTTGTTTTTGTTTTGTTTTGTTTTTGCTTTTTGGGTCACGCCCAGGGGTTACTCCTGGCTCTGCACTCAGGAATTACTCCCTGGCGGAGCTCTGGGGACCATAGGGGATGGCCGGGATTGAACCTGGTTCCGCCCGCTGCAAGGCAAATGCCCTCCCGCCTGTGCTGGTCGCCCGCCCCCTCTAATGCTTCCTGTTGGCAGCCACCTGTTTTGAGTGTTCTTCAAGTAGCTCACAATTCTGGATTCTATCCAGAACTCTTTGTCCCTGAGGTGTCAGTTTACGGCCCCCATCTTGGTCCTTTCTCCACCGTCTGCAGCCCCTCAAGAGCCGCAGGACAGGGCGCGCCACACTCTTGGAGCATCTGCTGAAGTAGCTGGGCATGACGCCGCTTCTCTACCACCCCCCGTAGATCTTGGCCATGGAGCCAACCTGGCGCCGCCGCTGTGGAAGCAGCTCGTGTGTAGGCCCTTCTCATGGTAGAGCCGCAAGCTCCTCGTGGTTGGCCAGCTTGACGCTGTCACCCCCAGTCAGGGACTTTCAGCTTCCCAGGCACTTTTAGAAAAGCTGCCAGAGCTCTGCCGAACTCCTGCTGGTTCACGTCCTTTTACAGTAACTCCAGGCATCGGCGACCTCACGCTGCCAGCCAGGGGAAGAGACATCCCATATTGTCCCCGGGCAGCACCAGAAGTAACCCCTGAGCATCGCCAGGTATCACTGTCTTCCCATTGTTCATCGATTTGCTCGAGTGGGCACTAGTAACATCTCCATTAGTCCTGTCACAAGCAAGAGCAACCCAAGGGCATCTACTTGCTCCAGGGACAGGAGGAACCCGAAACCATTCTTCAGGTTATGGAACTGAGGTCCATAATAGTTACTAGTCTTTGGCATAAAAGTGTAAATAAAACACGGTAGCTTGCCAGGCTTTACCGTGTAGGTGGTATAGTCTCAGTAGAAGGCTCTCAACCCGAGCATTTACTGATGAAACTTAAAGGGGAAGATCAGGTTTTCTCTTGGATGGAGCCTCTGAGGAACTATGGAGTCTGGATGTTGAGAATGACTGACTGCATGGTGTGTGGTTTGCTCTGGCTTCTTGCCAGGACAACTGGTATCAGTTAAAAACATGTCTAGAACTGTTTGCTATGTATAAATGTGAAAGAACTTGGGAAGAACCTTATGCAAAATTCAGTATCCTATAAAAGTATCTCGCGGCTGCAAAGCGGCCGCGCACCAAGGAACCTGTGGGTCTGGCGTGGGTGGGTCTCTCTCTTCAGGGGCAACTGGCATGGAGGTGGAGGAAAGGGCAGGGCCCAAAACTCCACTCCAAGTCCAGCCAGCATGGTCTCTTCCCCGCTCATGAGAGCAAACCCTTGGAGCAATGTTGGACTCGGCCAGGGGATGGCCGAGCCCCCTTACTGGGAGGTCAGCTTCATGGGTTGCTTCCCTCATGGGGCCGGCGGAGCAGTGCAGCTGTGGGTCTGAAGTGGATGGGTCTGGATCTCTTCCGGGGTTGCAGATTAGCTGAGTCTGGTGTGGGTGGGTCTCTCTCTTCCGGGGCAACTGGCATGGAGGCGGAGGGAAGGGCAGGGCCCAAAACTCCACTCATCGCCAGGTGTGACCCAAAAAAGGGGAAAAATGTAGATGGAAGAATGCAGAGCTATGAATACTGAGGAATAGCCAAAAGTAGAAAAACCAGTAAGTGTGTATATGCGCACGCATGCATGCACACGCACAGAGGTAGGTAGGTAGATAAGTACCTCTCGTGAAGCAGAATGGTGGGTGGGAGGCAGTGTGGGTTAGGGGGCAGCGGTGGATGGAAGTGGACACTGGTGAAAGGGATTGTGTGAAGCACTGTACTTCTGAAGCCGCCATGAATAACTTTGTGTCTGCATAGTGACTAAATAAATTTTAAAAAAGAAAAGAAACCAGACCCCTAAAATGTCAACCCCCAAGTCTAGCTGGGCAGCTCTACCTCTCTGCTGGAGCCTGTCTAGAGAGGGGTCTGAGGGGCAGGTCCCCGCATGCAAAGCAGGTCCTGAAATGGATTCGACTGGATGCTGGGACCCGGTGCTTTCCCCATCGGTTTCCGGAATGTTGACAGACTGATTATCTCAAGTCAGTCCCCTTAAGCAGAAAGTCCTAAGTTAGAAGTTTTGAGTGTTCAAGTAACTCACAATCAGCAGAGTTGACTTACATGCTTAGATGTTCCATTAGCTTTAAAAAGTTTTATTTTATTTTTTTTGCTTTTTGGATCATACCCAGTGATGCTCAGAGATTATTCCTGGCTCTGCACTCAGGAATTACTCCTGGCTGTGCTTGGGGGACCATATGGGATGCCGGGGACCGAACCCGGGTCTGTTGCATGCAAGGCAAATACCTTATCCACCATGCTATCGCCTCCGGCCTGGTTTTTGTTATTTTGTATTTTTTTGTTTCTTTGTTTGTTTTGTTTTTTTTTGGGTCACATCCGGCAATATTCAGGTGTTACTCCTGGCTCTTTGCTAGGCCCCCGCCGGACAGGAATTACTCCTGGCAGTGCTCGGGGATCATATGGGATGCCAGGATCAAACCCTGTTGGCCATGCACAAGGCAACGCCCAACCTGCTGTACTATCACACCAGCCCCTATTTTGGATTTTTTTTTTTTTTTTTTTTTGCTTTTTTGGGTCACACCCAGCGATGCTCAGGGGTTACTTCTGGCTCTGCACTCAGGAATTACTCCTAGCGGTGCTTGGGGGGACCATATGGGATTCGGGGGATCTAACCCGGGCTGGCATGGGCCTGCCCAGATGCAAGGCAAATGCCCGACTCGCTGGGCTATCGCTCCGCCTCGGCATTTGGATTTTTGAAGAGAGCCCGAGTACAGTGGGTTGGGGCTTGTCTTTGCTCACAGCAGATCTGGGTTTGATCCCTGGCAGTTCGTGGCCCCTAATCCCACCAGGAGTAAGTCGCGGAGCACTACCAAGTATGGCCCCCAAACAAAAAATTAATGTTCAAAACTTAAAACAAAACTTAGAAGAATTTTCCCACAAAACAAAAATAAGGCAATGTAAGAAACTTCAGTTCAGGGTGTGGGGGGACTTTTTGATTGTAACAAATTAATGAATAGCATAGGTTTTCTGTTTCTTTTGCTTTCAGAGCCAATATAATTCTGTCTGGATATATGGATTGGATGAGATGGTTCCTAGGGGGGTGTTATCCAGGTTTTGTGGGAACGATGGGAACAGAAGAGCTTTGCGTAGAGGCTCTGACAAAGCATGCTCGGGATATTTCTGCAGGCTGCTTTATGCACGCAGGCGCGTGCTCTACCGATGACCCTTGACCCTCCTCCTCACTAAGAGTGTAGCTAAATAGTGTAGCTGCTGAGATATTATTCGGTGCCTCCTCTTTTGTTTATTTTATTTTATTTATGTATTTATTTATTTATTTATTTATTTTGCTTTTTGGGTCACACCTAGCGATGCTCAGGGGTTTCTCCTGGCTCTGCACTCAGGAATTACTCCCTGGCGGTGCTCAGGGGACCATATGGGATGCCGGGATCGAACCCAGGCCAGCATGAGCTGGCCACGCAAGGCAAATACCCTATCCACTGGGCTATCCCTCCGGCCCTCAGTGCCTCTTTTGATGGTGAACTGTTGCATAGAAGGACAGTGACTCTTCCATCCTGTGCAGAACCCCCAGAAGCCAACAACACTGTCTACACGGCTTTCATGAAGTCTCACCGCTGCTACGACCTGATTCCCACCAGCTCCAAATTGGTGGTTTTTGATACTTCCCTGCAGGTAGGTAAAACCTGTCTCTTGAAACCTCAGGTTCAGTACCTCTTGTCTTATCCCCAAGCATTAATACCCTTCCTTCCTTCCTTCCTTCCTTCCTTCCTTCCTTCCTTCCTTCCTTCCTCCCTCCTCCCCTCCCTCCCTCCTTCCTTCCCTCCCTGCCTCCCTCCCCCTCCCCTCCCTCCCTCTATTTATTTATTTGTTTATTTATTTATTTATTGCTTTTTTGGGTCACACCTGCCAATGCTCAGATTATTTCACTCAGGAATTACTCCTGGAAGTGCTTGGGGACCATATGGGATGGCGGGGATCGAACCCAGGTCGACCGCGATGCAAGGCAAACGCCCTACCTGCTGTGCTATCGCCTCCGCCCCTTTTAAAATTTTTTTTTTAATTTTTATTTATTTATTTATTTATTTTTAAATATTTTTTGGGGTGGGTCACACCCAGCAAAGGGGTTGCTTCTGGCTCTGCGCTCAGGAATTACCTCTAGCAGCGCTTAGGGGACTATATGGGATGCCAGCAACTGAACCTGGTCTGCCACCTGCAAGGCAAATACCCTCCCCGCTGGACTATCACTCCGGTCCCATTAATATTATTTTCCCCCATGGGGTTAAGTTCATGTTTTTTCCAACACACCCAACCTCTGTTATTTTTTTTTAATAGTATACTTACTTACTTTTAAAAAAAATTTTATTGGGGGGCTGGAGCAATAGCCCAGCGGTAGGGCATTTTGCCTTGCATGCAGCCGGCCAGCCGGCCTGGGTTCTATCCCTGACATCCCATATGGTCCCCCAGGAGTAATTCCTGAGTGCAGAGCCAGGAGAAACCCTGAGCAGTGTGACCCAAAAAAAGCCAAAAAAAAAAAATTTTATTTATTTATTTTTGCTTTTTGGTCACACCCGGCAATGTTCAGGGGTTACTCCTGGCTCTTCACTCAGGAATTACTCCCAGAAGTGCTTGGGGGACCATATATGATGCGGGAGATTGAACCCAGGTCGGCTGCATGCAAGGCAAATGCCCTCCCTGGCATGCTGTCGCTCCAGCTCACCCATATTCTTTTAACATCCTACTCCCTGTGAATTTTCTTTTTTTTTTTTGCACCCCTTTTTCTTTGTGATTATGACTCTTTTGGCTGCAGGTGAAGAAAGCATTCTTTGCTCTGGTGACTAATGAGCGTGGAGCTGCCCCTTTGTGGGACAGCAAGAAGCAGAGTTTTGTCGGTAAGCAGAAGTTCTTGCAGCACTCTCACTGGCTTCTTATGCTGGGCAGGGAAAGAAGCTTTTGAACAGTGCTCAGGACTCTTGTCTTGGCCTCTAGGCATGTTGACCATCACAGATTTCATCAACATCCTGCACCGCTACTATAAATCAGCTCTGGTAAGGAGCCTTCCCCAGTGACAGGGAATTCGCCCCTCTGCCCAGTCACTCGCTTTCGATTCCTCGTCTCCAGACAAACCCTGAGGGATTACTGAACAGGGAAATCCAGCCTCAGAGTGTGTTGGTTCTGCTTTCAGGTTCAGATCTATGAGCTGGAGGAACATAAGATAGAAACCTGGAGAGGTATGTAACGAGGATGAGAAAGGTTTGTGGGGGGCCTTTAGGGAATAGTTCTCTCTAGCGGCATTATGTGAACCCGCTTTCTGCAGAGGTATACCTACAAGACTCCTTCAAGCCACTTGTCTGCATTTCTCCGAATGCCAGGTGAGTTCCAGTTCCCCATTTGTTTAGAAAGGAATAAGTCTTGCCATCAGCATAGCCAAGGCCTGAGATAGCCAGTGATTGACAGGGACAGAGGGAGAAAATAAATCACCCAAACAGACAGTCTCGGTCTGTACTAAGCTCCCCTCCCTGGTCTATAAACATATTCTAAAGAGCTTATTGAACAGTTTATTTTTTTGCTTTTTATGCTTTTGGGGTCACACCCAGCGATGCTCAGGGGTTACTCCTGGCTCTGCACTCAGGAATTATACCTGGCTGTGCTCAGGGACCATATGGGATGCCAGGGATCGAACCCAGATCAGCTGTGTGCAAGGCAAATGCCCTCCCCGCTGTGCTATCACTTCAGCCCCACTTACTGAACACTTTCAACCCCAGTTCTACAGAACTTTACTCTCCCCTTAACTCTCCCCACCTTCCAGCTTATTTGATGCTGTCTCTTCACTAATTCAAAACAAGATCCACAGACTGCCAGTTATTGATCCGGAATCAGGCAACACCCTGTACATACTTACTCATAAGCGCATCCTCAAGTTCCTCAAGCTGTTTGTAAGTGTTTGCTTCGCCTGATTGTCACTTTATTTATTTATCTATTTATTTATTTATTTATTTATTTATTTATTTAATTTTTGCTTTTTTTTGGTCACACCCGGCAATGCTCAGGGGTTTCTCCTGGCTCTTCACTCAGGAATTACCCCTGGCGGTGCTTGGGGGACCATATGGGATGCCGGGATCGAACCTGGCTGGCATGGGCTGGCCGTGTGCAAGGCAAATTCCCTGCCTGCTGGACTACCGCCTCCGGCCCCCCTGATTGCCACTTTAATCTGGGTTAGAGGGGTATCCCAGTGGGCGGGTGGTGGTTTGGTGGCAGAGATGTGACTTAGTGACAAAGTGCACACTGGCATGAAAGGACAGGAAAGGAGGGAGAATTCAGGAACAGAGCAGTCGGTAGGGGCTAAGGTGGTTGCATGCAGCTGGCCCCTGCCTGTCTCCTAGCACTAAGGAGTACAGAAGTACAGAGTGACCCCCTGAGCACAGAGCCAGGAGTAAGCCCTGAACATCACAAGATAGCCCCCAATGGGGGCTGGAGAGAGCATTTCCCCTTGCATGCAGCTGACCTGGGTTCGATCCCTGGCATCCCATATGGTCCTCTGAGCACTGAGTAATTCCTGAGTGATGAGTCAGGAGTAACCCCTGAGTGTTGCCGGGCATGACCCAAAAAAAAGAAAGAAAAGGAAAAAAATCAAGTTGATGGTTTCTAGATCACTGAGTTTCCCAAGCCAGAATTCATGTCTAAGTCTCTGGAAGAGCTCCAGATTGGCACCTATGCCAACATCGCCATGGTCCGCACTAGCACCCCTGTCTACGTGGCTTTGGGCATCTTTGTGCAGCACCGGTCCTCGGCCCTGCCCGTGGTGGATGAGAAAGGTGAGTCTGGGCCGAGTGCGGGTCAGGGGGAAGCAGGTGACTCCAGGGCACCTGCTGAGCCGCTTCTGTCCCCCCAGGCCGCGTGTGGTGGACATCTACTCCAAATTTGATGTCATCGTGAGTGATGGGGGCGTGGCTGGGAGGGGGGAAAGGAGGGGGCCGGAGAGAGAGCGTCTCTTCTGGGACGGAAGGGCTAGAAGCCCCCAAGCTTTCAGAGCTGCTTTGAGAAGGAACTGAATGAGCTGAGCTGGGAGCACCGTAGCAGCAGGGCTGACAGCTGTAGAGTCCCTCCGGGGAGGCTGGTAGGCTCCGGCTGGGTTCGGCAGCCTTGCTTCCCTGCAAGCACGCACTTTCTCCCCAGAATCTGGCAGCAGAAAAAAACCTACAACAACCTAGACGTGTCTGTCACGAAAGCCCTGCAGCACCGGTCACATTACTTTGAGGGCGTCCCTAAGTGCTACCTGCACGAGACTCTGGAGACCATCATCAACAGGCTGGTGGAGGCAGAGGTAGGGCGGCGGGGCAGCGGCCGGGGCCCAAGGACTCTCTCACCGAGGCGGACACTAACTTCCTGTCTCCCTTGCTGCCCTGCGCCAGGTCCACCGACTGGTGGTTGTGGATGAGAATGACGTGGTCAAAGGGATCGTGTCACTCTCTGACATCCTGCAGGCCCTGGTGCTCACCGGGGAGAGAAGAAGCCCTGAGCTGGGCGGGCCAGCAGCACCCGGCTTCACCCCCTCACTGCACGCCCCGCGCTCTGGAGCCACAGTGGAAGCGGAGGGACTTGACTGTTCTCGCTCAGGAGACCCTGTTCATGGGAGCTTGGAAAATGCCACGGAGGAAGAACGGATTTTTTGGTAGTTCTTATCTTCACACGTGGGAAAAGCGCTCATCCCAGCCCATCCTAGCCCCCGTGCTCTTAGACATAGCCCCTTCCTGGGCCAGCCGCACAGGCAGACTGATCTCTGGGAGACCCCCGACCTCACCAGCCACTGCCTCTGTCTCTGCCCCTACTCCATCCAGAGATGACAGTGCAACTTTATAAAGTCTTCATAAAGATTATTTTTCCCATTGTTTCATGCTGAATGGAGGAGGCTGAGTCCAACTTTGTGACGTTTCTGCTATAGTGGAGTGAGGAGGAGGGTCTTTGGTTTCTGCGCCGCAAGCAGATGTGTGAAGGGAAGTGGCGGTTATGTGGAGGAGGGCAGAGAGAGCAGCTGAGGTTATTGCTTTCGTGACCAGCTTAATTAAAATGACGGAAGCCTCTTCATAATATTGTACTGTTACACACCACACACACGCACAGTGCAGGCATCAATCTTTTTTTTCTTTTTGGGAACCACACCCGGTGTGGAGTCACTCCTGGCAGTACTCAGGGAACCACATGTGGTGCTGGGGATCAAGCTAGTCAGCTGTAAGCCAAGTACCTTATGCTCTGTGTTTTATTGGATTTTTTTTTTCTGGTTTTGGGGTCACACCCAGCATTGCTAAGGACTTACTCCCTTGCTCTGAGCTCAGAGCTCTCTCCTGGCAGGGCTCTGGGGACCATATGGGATGCTGGATATTGAACCCAGACAGCGAAGAGCCCTGCCCACTGTGCTATCGCTCTGGCCCGTGCCATATCTGTACTATCTGTCCAACCTAGATTTCTTTTTTTTTTTTTTTTTTGCTTTTTTGGGTCATACCCAGCAATGATGCTCAGGGCTTACTCCTGGTTCTGCACTCAGGAATCACTCCACCATATGGGATGCCAGAGATCGAGCCTGGGTCAGCCGAGTGCAAGGCAAATCCCTCCCTGCTATGCTATTGCTCCATCCCCTATATTTTTTTTTTTTTTTTTTTTTTTTGGATCACACCCGGCAATGCTCAGGGGTTACTCCTGGCTCTGCACTCAGGAATCACTCCTGGCGGTGCTCGGGGACCATATGTGGGATGCCGGGATCAAACCCTGGGCCGGCACAGGCCCGGCCGCGTGTGCAAGGCAAACACCCTACCCGCTGGGCTATCGCTCCGCCCCCTATATTTATTTTTCAAATTGAGACACAGAGAAGCCAAACAACTCAAGGCCACATAGCTTATAAAAAGTAAAACCAAAATTCAAACAAACAGGCTGACTCCATAGGTCATATTCTTCACATTTCAGCCTTTATCTTCCATTTATAACTGATTTTTTGTCTTTTTTATTTTGGGGGCCACACCTGGTAGTCCTTTGAACTTACTCCTGGCAAGCTCATGTTCAATGCCATAAACCCGAGTCAGCTGCATGCGAGGCATGTGCCCTACCCACTGTACATCCAACCTGTTTTTCCTCTTTTTCCCTACTATTTTTTTTTCTTTTTGGGTCACACCTGAGCCACAGCGATGCTCAGGGGTTACTCCTGGCCCTGCACTCAGGAATTACTCGTGCCAGTGCTCAGGCACCATATGGGTCAGCCACGTGCAAGGCCGAGGCCCCGCCACCGCCCTGTCACTCTGGCCCCGCTTCCGTACTATTCTTTGTTTTGGTATTTGCTATGACAAGGACCAAATACCTGAAGTTGCAGCACTCTGGGAGTCACACTTGACTGCAAATGTCCTTACACCGTCCTCTGTGGTTCCCGCCATGTATCACGCACGGCAGCTCAGGGGTTTGCATGTAAGTGGTGTGCCGGAGACTGCACAGCCTGCTGCAGTGCCAGGGTCCAGGCAGCAGGATGACCAGTGTAGCACTTGGCACAAGTTAGTGACAAAAGGGCCGAGTTGGTGGGCTCCCGCCTTTGGGCAGGAACTTCCGCCACCGAGCTATCTGCTGGGCTTCCCTGTAATTTATTTTTCCTCACTTTCTTCTGGGATCCAAGGAAAATGCTATGATTGTTAATTCTCCAGACTAGAAACACAGGACTTACTTAGGGAGAATCACCTGCTCTCACCACCAACTTCTCTTGGGGGACTTTAGAGTTTGCTGAATTGACACTGACCTCGGACTTGTAACCTCTCATCTTCAAGGTAGTCGTGAGCCGCAGAGGGGAGGTGCAGCAGGACCGCTCACCTGATCGGCTCTTTTTTTACCTAACAGTGCTCAGGGTTTACTCCTGGCTCTGCACTCAGGGATCACTCCTGGCAGGATCATGGGGTGCCAGGGATCCAGCTGGGTCAGCCCAATGCAAGGCAAGTGCCCTACCCACTGTACTACCCTTCCGGCCCCTGATCACAGCTTTCCTGTGCTGAGACCAGGCCGACTAAAATAGTCATTGGTACCAAACACCACCAGGATGGCTGGATGGTTCTGAGCCAAATTCTAAGGGACATGCTCCCCACCCACCGCTGCCCCCTTAGCTTTGCGGCTATGATTCAGCATAGCAGCAGTTTGAGAAAGCATAGCAGCATCGAGAATTTGCTGCTATTCTCTCTGAGACCTGAAGGCATTTCAAAGTGGCTCTCGCTCTTAGCATACCACGCCGAGAGCTCTGAGGAGTCTGGAGCTCATACTCCACACTGGCTTCTGCAAACCAGGTTTCCTGCTGGAACCCGAGGGCTGCAAACTGCCTCAGGGCTACATCACGGCTGTGGAGAAGGGCTGTCTCTGCATCGCCTCTGTGCAGCTCGTGGCATGTGCCCAGGCGGAGGGAGGGAGGCAGACCATGTGTGTGTGTGTGTGTGTGTGTGTGTGTTTTTGTGTGTGTGTTTGGGGGTGCCTGGGAGAAAGGACAGATGTCTCCCTTATGTCACATTCCTTACAGAGGAGGGCTTGTCTGGGGAGGAGCGGGGGAGCTCTTAAAAGCTGGAGACTGATGAGACCCGGAAGGAGCTACTGGAGGCAAGACCCGTCAGTGCAGCGGGTAGGTGCGAAGGGGTCAGTGGGGCTGTTGTGGGCTGTTGGTGTGTACGGGCTCATGCTAGGGAGCAGGAGGCCCCGTTTGGTTCCTCTGGTTCTCAGTAAGTCGCTGCGCTCACACACCCCTCCTGTCCCCAGTCCCCACGGGCTGCGGTGTGCGGCTGCCTCTAAGCACAGGACAGTCGTGAGCCTCCTCGCTGGCCCGCGAGTCTTCCCAGTACTCTGAAAAGATGCCAAGTATCCTTTTCAGGAACTGTCGCTGCCAGACCCTCCTTCGGCCCCCACAACCTCTCCCGCGCCCCTCCCCCCCGGAGCTGCTGCCATGGTTGCCAGGCATGGTTGCTAAGTCTGCATGGAGGGGTTGGCGTGGGCTGTGCCGCCACTAACATTACCATGGTGAATCAGGGGGACACCTGGCATCGCTGGGTGGGGGTGGAGAGGATCGTGTGGATTAAGCAACAACTCCAAGACAGAATGAGCCAAAAGGTGCGCACCGGAGGGGCTCAGTGCGGGGGCCTCTGGTGGGGACAGGGGCCACTGGACAGGCCCACAGCTTTCCATCTTGTTGCTAGGGGGCCGGTTTCCCCAGAGCACACAGCCCCTCCCCTGCAAGGGGTGCAGGTGCGAGCCCCCTCCATGAAGCTCAGCAAAGCTGAGGGCACAGAAACGGTGACCCCCAAATCCCTATGTTCTGTGTTTGGGGGAGAGGCTGCCGAGGTGGGTACCCTGAGTGCCCAAGGAGACAAAATGATGGGGCAGCTCCGAGGGCAGACTGAAAGTGGGGGTCACCCCTTCTGGGTCCGTAGGGGGAGGCGGGCAGCTCACCCCCAGAGCTGCACGGGCTGCCAGAAAGCTGTCGTCTCCTCCACCGCATGGAAGCTGGTTACTCATCTCTTCTCTGCACCCGAACTGCCACTGCCGCTAAAAATAGCCCCCCCAGCCTTGGGCCAGCCCCCTGCACCCCAGCCCCATGGAAACGGGCAGAGTGGCAGGCAGAGACCTTGAGTTCCATCCCGTCACCTTTCTCTGATGGGGAAACAAGTCGGAGACAGGAAGTCAGGGGCAGACTCTCGGCAGGTCAGGCATCCTAGCGAGCTGGCGAGGGAAGGGTTAAACCGGCAGGAAGGCTGGAGAAATGGGGGCAGGGGCGGGGGCACCGTTAGCCTGGCCCGTGTGACAAGTCCCCTGCCCACCCTTGCAGGTCCCATGAGTCCAAGGGGACCAGCTGTGGGAAGGGGCGCCCAATCGTGGGCCCCAGGGGGCGGTGGTGCACATGGGGAGGTAGCGCCGAGCCGTCCCTGTGTCACATGCGCGCGCACACACAGACAGGCACACACGTGTGCCCGGGTATATATATCCTCAGTCGCTGGGCCCGCTGCTCTGCAGTGGGCGCCGGCTCCCGGGGCTGGGAGGGGGCGCTCGGGGCGGGTGGGAGGGTGGGGGGCCGGGGTGGGGTGGGGGGCAGGATGCTGGATGGTCAGCTCTGCCCCGAGGGGCCCGACAGCCCCCAGGAGCTGCAGGATGAGGATTCTGGCAGCTGCCTCTGGGTGCAGAAATCCAAGCTGCTGGTGATCGAAGTGAAGACGATTTCCTGTCATTACAGTCGCCGGGGCGCTCGTCGACCTCCCATGGACTTCAGGCCAGCCTCTGGGCCCGGGGGCCCCAGAGCCGCACGTGAGTGACCCAAGGGGGGGGGGAGAGGGCGGGCGGGGAGGGGGTCCTGGCCCTCTCTGCAGGCACCAGGCTGAGTGCCGGCCCCCTGCTCCTTCTATGGCTCCCCTGCCCGCGTCCCCGAGGACTGGAACCCGACTCGACCCCCTAGCGGGCTGGTGCGGGGGGAGGGGGGGGGGTGAGATGGGGGCAGACGCTGTTGAGGTGCGCGTGGAGACGAGGGTGAGTCCGGCTTCGAGTTCAGCCCCAGCGTAGAGGCACGTGCACACGCTTCCGCACACGCCCCTCCACGCGCCCGTCCCGGAGTGCTCTCCAGTGCTCCCGCGCCCTTCCCTCTCAAACTGCTCACCTGGGTTCCTGCTCATTGTCCCAGGTGTGGGCCGCGCCCGGGATCCCCTGAGCCGCCGCCTCGCCGGCCCTGGGCCGCCAGGGTGCTGCAGGAGGCGACCAACTGGCGGGGCGGGGCCCCCGGCCGAGGCCCGAGCGCGGGAGCAGGAGAAAAGGAAAGCGGCGTCGCAGGAGCGGGAGGCCAAGGAGACCGAGAGAAAGCGGCGCAGGGCTGCGGGGGGCCCGCAGGAGCCCCCCCGAGCCGGCCCCGCCCGGAGCTCCAGAGCGCGCCCCGGCTGGCCCATCCTGCCGGGCGGGAGCGCCTGGGGCCCGCGGGACGCCCGCCCCGTCCAGCCACGCAGCTGCAGAGCGACCAGGGGACGGCGTGGTTGGGGCCGTGGGGAGGTCGGCGGCCAGGACCCCCAGCTACGAGGCCCACTTGCTGCTGAGGGGCGCGGCCGCGACGACCCCGCGACCCCGTTGGGACCGACCACCCCCCCTACGTGGCTCCTCCTTCTTACGAGGGCCCGCACCGGACCTTAGGGACCAAACGCGGCCCCGAGCCGTCGCGAGCGCCCGTCTCGTCTGCCCCAACTCGGAATCCGGCCGGGACCGAGGGCGGGTGCACCAAGAAGAGGCTGGATCCTCGTATCTACCGCGATGTCCTCGGGGCCTGGGGTCTCCGGCAGGGGGGGGGGGTCTCTTGGGGGGTGCCCCGAGCTGCGAACTAGTCAGGCCCAGGTTGGAGCCTGGCAAGGGAGCCTCGGAGAAGAGCCCGGGGCCGGCAGCCACGGGTCAGAGCAGTGACAGCGACAGTCACCACCGACCCCAGGCAGCGGGGAGCCCCGCGGCGGGGGTCGCGCCCGCGAAGTCTGCTACAGCGATTCCCAGCCGCCCGCGCCCTGCCCCCAGGTCCAGACCCCACCTCAAAGGTCCGGGGGAAGGGAAAGAAGGTGCCGGACACAGCTGGCCACCCAGAGGCTGGATTCCTTCCGTTAAGAAGCAGCCGCCCAGACAGAGCCAGACCCCTCCCCAGACCCTGGGCTCCGGGCGGTACCGGATGGAGAGAGTCCTTGGGTCCGAGAGAGGGCCGGCCCCGAGACTCCGGGGGAGCTGGAGAACGCCTCGCCGGCCCCCACACCCTGCCCCGCCGTTCCCGGGGTCCCGCCGGCGGAGACGGGGGTCTTTGTGATCGACGCCACGTGCGTGGTGATACGGTCCCAGTACGTGCCGACCCCGCGAACGCAGCAGATGCAGCTTTTACCCTCTGCGGGGCCGCGCGTTGAGGAAGAAGCCCCCAGCGCGCAGGCTGGGCCCCCGACCCAACCCGGAGCCCAAGCAGGCGGAGCGCAAGCCGGGCCGAGCTCTTGTCTTCGCCTTGTCAAAAACTGCCGCAGACCAGCCCCCTTGCACACCAGCCGGGTGGGGAGCGCGGGTTCAAGGCTGAGGGCGGGACCGCCGGGGGGCCTCCCCGGAGAAGGAGCGCGTCTCGCGGGTCTCGGGGCTCCCGGCGCGGTGGCCGCAGCCGGCAGGAGGTCCCCACTCCTCTGGGGAGCCCGGAGCACCCAGCTTTAGGCCCGGCGGCTGCGGGAAGCGCGGGCAGCGCCCAGGGCGCGGGGAAGCGGCGGTCACGCAGCGCCGCGCCGGCCCCGGCTGGCCGCGGACCCCGGGGCCCTACGCCGGCGCCCCCTGCGCGAGGCCGTGTCCCGCATCCGCCGCCACACCGCCCCGGACTCGGACTCCGACGAAGCTGCGGAGCTCAGCGCGCACAGCGGCTCCTCTGATGGCAGCGACACGGAAGCCTCGGGCGCCTCCTGGCGTAATGCGCGGCCTGCCTGGGGCTGGCAACTCCCGCAGCCGGGGAAGGCGGCAAGACGGAGGGGCTGAGCGACAACCTCCGCGTCATTCTGGGTGTCATCGGCCGAGCCGAGGACGGCCTCGTCGGGGCGAGGAACGTTAAGGGGACACCACAGGGAAAGAGGGAGTGGCCGTGAGCGGCCCCCTGTGTTGATGTTTGCCTGGGACTCGCCATCCGAGGCCCCCCTGCCCCCTTCTTCCTCTCAGACCTCCTTGAACCCCTGGCCCAGACCCATCCACATGCTGAAATCAAGCCTCCCACGCGAAAGGAGAAGGAGCAGACGTGGGGACTTGTTCTTTGTCAGGAGGGGAGAGAGAGAGGGCAGTAGGTTTCAGTGCCTGCCCACACCCACACCAGGGAGGTCTCGGCCCACGCACTAGAGGCAGGACCCAGCCCTAGCCCAGCCGGGTGAAGGCAGGACCATAAGGAGGGCACATTCAGAGGAGGCACCCCCAGAGCAGAAGACAGTGATGGAGAGGCTTCACAGGGGACTCCCCAGGTGTCCGAAGAGGAAGTGGGCCAGAAGCAGTTAGAAGAGAGCTCACTCTGTAGCCTCGGGCTGGCTCAAATCGCAGCCCTGACACTGTTTCAGCTCACCAGGGCTCCTCACAGGTAAACTAAGGTAACTCTAGGCTCTATCCTTGGCCTTTCAGAGTGTTTGGGAGAGGCTCCCAGCGCACCCTCCCTTCCACGAGGAAGAAAGAGAGTCAGGAACCACCAAACAGTCCCAGGGGTCACAGGTGGCTTCATCCATCTGTGCTCACTCCCAGTTCAACAGACTGTCCAGGTTTGCAGACGAACTGGCCTAAGTGCGCACAGGCTCCTAGACCAGCCAGGTTTAGCTGAGGGCCGGCCAGGGCAGGAAAGGACGGTGGCCTGGTCACTGTCCTTTGTGGTGGTCCAAGCTGGGGAGGGAAGGAACCAATGAATCAGCTTGGGACCTCTTTAGGCCTTCCCCTCCATTCCTCCCCAGTGTTCCTTAGTGATGCTCTGAAAATTGCCGCCATTTCCCACCCAGTGGTATTATCTATCTGAAAGAACCCTGACACACACACACACCCCATCTCTTCCAGAAACTTGCTAGGCATTGAAGAGAGGCTGGTCCCCAAAGCCTGCGGGCGCGGGTGTAATACTAGCTGTAGCCACTACGGGGCGCGCGCAGGTCGCGGATTTCCCGGGTAGCTAGTCCCTCCTGCGCGCAGGCCTCCAGTCTTGCCGCCTCCAGCCGCGCGAGGTCTGCAACAGGCCTCTGGCCTCGCAGACCTTCGGAGCGCGCCAGGCCCCTCTTTGTTGTGCTCATCTCAGCCCCCGGCTCGGGACCCAGGATCTGAAGTCTTTCTCTGCTATCGTGGACACCTCCTCTGCCTGCCATCTACTAGCCATGTGAACTTGGCCAAATCACTTCACCTCCCTGAGCCTCAGTTTCCTCATCTGTCAAATGGGGGTTTATAAGCACCTACCTCGCAGGGTTGTTGTGAGGATTTAACGCGATAATGTATGTAAAGCGCCCCGCGCGGTGCCCAGCACACAGTGAGCGCTCAATAAATCTAAGCTTCCCTTGCCCCGGCTCCGTGCGTGGGGGTTCGCGGGGGAGGGGGAACCCTTTCTTTGATGGAAACTCCCGGCCCACCCCGTCTCCCCAGGGCGGATTCTCCCTTCCTCGCCCCCACCCGGCTGGCACACTCCCCGCACCCCCATTCCGGGCAGGGGCTGAGTCAGCCCGGGTAAATTTAGCCGAGCGCGGGGGCTTCGCCCAGACTCGGTCTCGGAGTCCCCGCCCGGCCCTTTGCCCTCTCGGCCCCCGCCCCCACCCAGCGCCGCCGACCCAGCCCGGCGCAGCGCGCACACCCGGCCCGCTCGCAAACCGCTTACGCTTTTGGTCTTCAATTATCCACCACGTCACCCCCACCCACCCGGAGAGACCGCGCCGGACGCAGAGGGGGCCGAGGAGGGGTCGGGCTGGCGCTGCTCTCAGCCGCCCAGGAAGGCCCCCTGCAGACCTGCCTGGAACCCACGCGGCCAGGTTTCAAGTTCGTCCTGCGGGTGCAGGCAAAGGAAGTGGAGGTCACCTTGGGCAGACCAGAGTTCTTGAAGTCTGTCCGCCTTCCACCTACCGGTCTAATTGCCCCGGTTCTACCCGCCGAGCATTTCCTGAGCACCTGAGAAAGAGCAGATCCTGCCTGACAATGGCATGTGGAGGAGCGCGAAAGGCAATGGGAGCTTGGCCGGGCTTGGGGGCCCTCCGCGAGTGGTGCTGGGGGGCCGCCGGGGCTCGCGGCAGAGCTACGGAGGTGGTGAGGTGCCAAGGATGAAACCGCGGACCATGACTCCTGCTCTCCCCCTTAGACGAGTTCTCCAGCACCTCCCCTCCCAGTTTGTGCAATGCGCCAAAGGACATGTTACAATACAGGAAGGCTTTCTGGAGGAGGAGGCCTGTGAGAATCTGGGAAAAGGGTTCCAAGTAGTGGAACAGCAAACCCACTACATGGGTGTTTAGTTTGACGGAGTTGAGGTAGGTGCATTCAAGACAGTTCTGGAGTGTCTCAGGAGAGAGGGGAGAGGAGTGTCTGCCAGAGAGGCAGGCTGGAGGGAAACTGGGGGCATTGGTGGTGGGAAATGTCCTCTGGTGAAGAAATGGGTATTAGAATATTGTGGGACTGAATCTATGGTGAATACCTTTGTAACCATTGTACTCTGCCCAGAGTAACTCAATGTAAACATTGAGTCCCCTGAAACTTAATAGTGAATATCTTTGTAACCATCTCACTATAATTGTTTTTTAAAGACAGCTGTGGAAGGTAAACAGGCAAGTTAGGGTGAGCTGAGATGAGGAGGGGGGCCCTGAGGCTTCCGGCCTGAGATGATGATGAGCCTGAATAAGAGGGAGGCTAAGAAAGGCCAAGGCCATGGCGAGAACAGCTGGACTCTGGTGTAGAAGAGTGAACTGCAGGGCCGGAGCAATAGCCCAGCGGGTAGGGCGTTTGCCTTGCACGTGGCCGGCCCATGCTGACCCAGGTTCAATCCCGGCATCCCATATGGTCCCCGAGCACCGCCAGGAGTAATTCCCTGAGTGCAGAGCCAGGAGAAACCCCTGAGCATTGGTGTGACCCCCCCCAAAAAGAAGAAGAAGAAGAGTGAACTGCATGTCACAGGGCAAAGGGCTGGCTCTGAGAAAGGCTCGCGCCAGGCCGCCTAAACCTCTTTGATGACAATCACGCTGGAGGCCAGTCTTGGTTAGGGGCGATGTTCACTTGTGCTCAGAACTTACCCGTGGCTCTGAGCTGATGACTTCTGGTAGGACTTTGGGGCTATAGGCAGTGCTGGGGATTAAAGCCTTGTGCAAGGCAAGCGCCCGGCTACCTGTATGATCTCTCCAGCCCTGAGACCAGTTTTCACAGTTGTAAGTGCTGCTGTCATTGTTGGAGCCCTGGATTAGGTAGTGCTTTATCCCCCAGGAGTGTTTAAGAACGTAGGTTCTTAGAACAATGCCTGGTGCTTACAGTAAGTGATAGCTAAGGTTTTTTTTTTTTTTTTGGGTCACACCGGCGACACTCAGGGGTTACTCCTGGCTCTGCACTCAGGAATCACTCCTGGCGGTGCTCGGATGACCATATGGGATGGCGGGATCGAACCCAGGCCGGCATAGGCCAGCCACGTGCAAGGCAAACGCGCTACCCGCTGGGCTATCACTCCGGCCCCAGTGATAGCTAAGTTTCATAAGCTCCCATTATTATTTCTCTTTAGGACTATTTTAGAAGTAGAGGGGATATGGGGGGTGGGAGATGGGGAGAGGAGGCCAGATGGGGGTGGAGGAGGCAGCCCGAAGCCAGGGGGCTGCAGAGACTGGTGCAGAGACAGCCCCTCGGAGACCGGTGCAGAGACAGCCCCTTGGAGACCAGTGCAGAGACAGCCCCTTGGAGACCAGTGCAGAGACAGCCCCTTGGAGACCAGTGCAGAGACAGCCCCTTCTGAGCATGGGCCAGGGGGTCAATGCAGCACTTTCTTCCCTGAGGCTTCCTTTTTTTTTTTTTTTTTTTTTTTTTTTTAGCTTTTTGGGTCACACCCGGCAATGCTCAGGGGTTTCTCCTGGCTCTGCACTCAGGAATCACTCCTAGCGGCGCTTGGGGGACCATATGGGATGCCGGGGATCGAACCCAGACCCGCATGAGCCGGCCGCGTGCAAGGCAAACGCCCTACCCGCTGGGCTATCGCTCCGCCCCGGCTTCCTTCATTTTTGTCAGAGGATGGAGCAGTTGTTAAAGATCTGGGGAGTTGGGGCCGGAGCGATAGCCCAGCGGGGTAGGGCTTTTGCCTTGCATGCAGCCGACCCAGGTTCAATCCCAGGCATCCCATATGGTCCCCCGAGCACTGCCAGGAGTAATTTCTGAGTGCAGTGCCAGGAGGAACCCCTGAAAACAAACAAAATTGGGGGTGTGAGAGAGAAAAGGAAGAGGAACTAGCCCTTGGGAGCCCTATCAGACTGGTCCCACAGGACCCTGTGGGTGGGAGGCTGGAGGTTCCCTGCTGCGAAAATGGCTTCTAAATCTGGCTTTGTCTGCCAGCCAGGCAGCCTCAAGGAGGAGGCCACGCCACCCCCCCCCACCACCTCGGTTTAGCTTCCCAGGTCAAGAGGAGGTCAGCAAATGTGGGGAGGCATAGCAGTTCAGGATAGGAGCCCACAGGTTAGTGCAAGACTTCACTACCCGCCTCCCCCCAACTGCAGTCCTCTGGCTCACCTGGGTCCAGTTTATGGAGCTTTCTTCTTGTTTTTCTTTTTGGGTCGCACCCGGCAATGCTCAGGGGTTACTCCTGGCTCTGCACTCAGGAATCACTCCTGGCGGTGCTCAGGGGACCATATGGGATGCGGGGATCGAACCCAGGTAGACTGCATGCAAGGCAAACGCCCTCCCCATTGGACCATGACTCTGGCCCCCAGTTTATGTATCTTTAGAGGTGCCAAGTGTCCTCGCTCTCAGACTCAGAACAGGCTTGGAGCTTTGCTAGTCAGCCACAAATGGGTGAAGGAAACATGGGTAAAGGCCGTAATGCTGAAATTTTAGGGGAACCACGGTCAGGACTTGTGTGTGTGTGTGTGTGTGTGTGTGTGTGTGGGTGTGGGGGGGGGCCTGTGGGGATCAGGAGCAGCAGATGAACATGAGCTCCTGTGGAGTCCACAGACTGTATCTGTGGGGAGTCCGTTTTTCTCTCTGTCACCTATTCGATCCCTCACCCATGGGCAAATGCTTCCATCCCAGACACTCAGGAAACCCAGGCAGAGCAAATCCCTTTGGGAACTCACAGTCCAGGTGCGTACGGTTGGGCGAGGGCGTGGGAGAATAAAACTAGAGTCTCAGAGGAACCTTCACAGGCGCAGGCCCATGACATTCTTTTCAAATGTGTGGAGCCAGAGACTGTCACACTTCCGGCTGCACACGTGTTGGTGGGGTTCCTATGGGCCAGGGCTGTGATGGAAGGAGCAGCTCCAGGCCCTGGCTGCGGGAGTGGGAGATCCCGGTGGTCAGCAGGACATGTCAGGAGGTGACTGCATTAGGCTCAGCTCGGGTGCTGGCCCCTCCTCGGGCTGGCCGCCTTCCCTGACGTTCCCGGTGGTGCTCATTTCAGCAGGTCACATCTCCAGTCTCCCTCTGGTTTGCCCACCAAACAGGTGCCCACCCACATTCCTCCAGCTCATACACATCCCCATATCTCCATCCATCTACCAACCCGTCTACCATCGGTTTGTTCCTCCATCTGTCCATTCATCGCCTTTTATTTAACGAGTGATATGGCTTGCTCGGAGCCACAAGCCATGCCAACACGGACGGAAGAGAGCACAGAGCCACGTCCCCATTCCCTCCCATGAAATAAATACACAGCCTCGGTGTTAATGAAAGCTGTCCAAGAAGCACTTCCAGACGCCTAAGAGGCAAGACCATGTTACTAAAGGAAATTAGAAGATCCTTCCTGAAGGAAGGGGAGTTTGAAGCAGGCTTCGGTGGGGAGGGCCTCGACAAAGTGCAGTGGGTAGGCCATACGGAGCGCTCGGCCAACCTGGGTTATTGTTTTTTTTCTTTGGGGGTCACACCCAGTGACGCACAGGAGTTACTCCTGGCTCATCACTCAGGAATTACTCATGTCAGTGCTTGGGGACCATATCGGCTGCCAGGGATCAAACCTGTGTCGGCTGCATGCGAGGCAAATGCTCTACATGCTGTGCTATCACTCCAGCCCAGGAGTAATTCCTCAAAGCAGAGCCAGGAGTAACCCCTGAGAATTACTGAGTGTGGCCCAAAAAGCCAAGAAAAAAAGAGAAAGAGAAAGAAAGAAAGGAAGGAAGGAAGGAAGGAAGAGAAAGAGAGAAAGAGAAAGAGAGAGAAAGAAAGAAAGAAAGAAAGAAAGAAAGAAAGAAAGAAAGAGAGAGAAAGAAAGAAAGAAAGAAAGAAAGAAAGAAAGAAAGAAAGAAAGAAAGAAAGAAAGAAAGAAAGAAAGAAAGAAAGAAAGAAAGAAAGAAAGAAAGAAAGAAAAAAGAAAGAAAGAGGGGCCAGAGCGATAGCCCAGCGGGTAGGGCACTTGCCTTGCACGTGGCCGGCTTGTGCCGGCCTGGGTTCGATTCCTGGCATCCCATATGGTCCCCTGAGCACCGCCAGGAGTAATTCCTGAGTGCAGAGCCAGGAGTAGCTCCTGAGCATTGCTGGGTATGACCCAAAAAAAGCAAAAAAAAAAAATCAAAAGAAAGAAAGAAAGAAAGAAAGAAAGAAAGAAAGAAAGAAAGAAAGAAAGAAAGAAAGAAAGAAAGAAAGAAAGAAAGAAAGAAAGAAAGAAAGAAAAAGAAAGAAAGAAAGAAAGAAAGAAAGAAAGAAAGAAAGAAAGAAAGAAAGAAAGAAAGAAAGAAAGAAAGAAAGAAAGAAAGAAAGAAAGAAAGAAAGAAAGAGGCCAGAGTGATAGTACAGTGGGGAGGATGTTTACCTTGTGAATGGCCAACCCAGATTCCATCTCTGGTATCACATGTGACCCCCACACACACACACAAAACCGCCAAAAAGAAAGGAAGGAAGGAAGGAAGGAAGGAAGGAAGGAAGGAAGGAAGGAAGGAAGGAAGGAAGGAAGGAAGGGAAGGAAGGAAGGAAGGAAGGAAGGAAGGAAGGAAGGAAGGAAGAGGAAGGAAGGAAGGAAGGAAGGAAGGAAGGAAGGAAGGAAGGAAGGAAGGAAGGAAGGAAGGAAGGAAGGAAGGAAGGAAGGAAGGAAGGAAGGAAGGAAGGAAGGAAGGAAGGAAGGAAGGAAGGAAGGAAGGGGGCTTCAGCAGAGGGAGTCAGGGAGCAGTTGCCATCTAGGGTGTGTGGGCAAAGGAGGGAACGATGGGAAAGCACCTTTCATAGGAAACAGTCACAGGAAGTACAGAAGTGTACACAGATGGGCTCTGTGTGAGAGCCAGAGGATGAAAATCTCTAGGAAACAAGGACAAACTTAAAAAAATATCTTTAGTGAGTTAGACTAGTGAGGACAGAGAGATTTCCATCTGTGAGTGGTCCGGTGGACCCTCAGCACACGCCGAATTCCCCTGCGGTGACCTTTCAGCCAGTTATGTTGCTTTGTGGACTAATCATTAGAGCATCCATTATTTGAAGAGGATTCCTTTGGCTTTGTTCTGCATCTCCAACAAGCATGGCCTGGAGGGGGTTCTCAGAAAATACTGGCAGAAACAAGGATAAGGAACAAGTGATACAACTGCTCCAGGAACAGTAATATGGCAACGGGCAACTCAGTATTAGCTCGAGGGTGGCGGCTCCACGGATCCCTACTCCCAGCTAGGACCCCACTTCTTTGTGCTGTCCCGAGAGGCACCGCCAGGTGGCGCCATCTCAGCTGTAGCTTTGAGTCTTGCCAATGCAGCTAGTGACAGGCCCACCCAAGAACTGTCCAGGCCTACACCTGCCTTTTCTACAAGGCCTGAGACAGAATTAGCGCAGCTGCGGAGGAGAAGACTCGTCAGACCCTGACCCAATGTAAGTATATGGTTCTGTCGAGTGTACCTACTATGTGCGAGAGACAACTTTAAGCTCTTGGAAAAACAACTGTAACCAAGCATGCTTAAGGCCAGACTCCACTGTTTGAACTAGCAGCAGCCGTGAGTGAATCCGCTGAAAAACTCAGGTATGCGATTTCTGCGACTGATTCTCCAGGCTTTTTCTCAGAGTTGGAGAGGGGGCCCCCCCTCCCTCCCCCATCGCCCCTGTGCTCCAGGAGGGCCAGTGGTCACTCCCATGAACTGCTTCAGGCGCCAAAATAATCTCATCCATGGGCCAGCCAGTATCCAGGCACTCATATGTAAATCTCGAAAAAGACCAATAACTCAGTTACAATTTCTGGAATTCCTGGGGCGACACGCTGGTGTACTGATATACCAAGTATCACAGCACACTTAATAGATGCAAAGTACAAGGCGCCCGATAACAAACATATGGAGTCACAATGTCTATTCTGTAACAATGTTATCAGTAATTTTTTTTGGCTTTTTGGGTGAAACCTGGCAATGCTCAGGAGTTACTCCTGGCTCTGCACATCAGGAATTACTCCTGGTGTTGCTCAAGGACCATATGGGATGCCGGGGATCGAACCCAGGTTGGCCACCGCGCAAGGCCTTACCTGCTGCACTATTGCTCCGGCCCCATATCAATAACTTTTTTTTCCTTTTTGGGCCACACCCAGCCATGCTTGGGGCTACCCCTGGCTCTGCACTCAGGAATTACTCCTTGTGGTGCACAGGGGACCATATGGGGTGGCAGGGATTGAACCCAGGTTGGCTGTGTGCAGGGCAAATGGCCTCCTCACTAGACTATGGCTCCGGCTCCATATCAGTATTTTTTTTTTCTTTTTGGGTCACACCCGGCAATGCTCAGGGGTTTCTCCTGCCTCTGCACTCAGGAATTACTCCTGGCGGTGTTCGGGGGACCATATGGGATCGCGGGATCGAACCGGGCCAGCATGGGCCAGCCGCGTGCAAGGCAAACGCCCTACCCACTGGGCTATCGCTCCAGCCCCATATCAGTAATTTCTTATACAGAGGGCTTAATGGCCCAGTGGGTTCATCGTGAGATTGAATAATCCTCATTAGCTTTCTTTTTTTTTTTTTTTTGCTTTTTTGGTCACACCCGGCGATGCTCAGGGGTTACTCCTGGCTCTTTGCTCAGGAATTTCTCCTGGCGGTGCTCGGGGAACCATATGGGATGCCAGGGATAGAACCCGGCCAGCACAGGCCGGCCACGTGCAAGGCAAACGCCTACCCCCTCTGGGCTATCGCTCCTGACCTCTCTTTTAAGAATATATTTCTCAACCATATTTAGTAAATTAATTCTAACATGCAATACAAAATAAATTATTCAGTGTCTGCTTAGGATAGTTCAAACAGTGGTTGTGAAAATTTGAAATAATTATTGTCCGCAGTTGCAATGGTGGTGAGTTTGGGGTTGAGTATTTTATGTTTGTAAAGAAATTAACATAAACATCTTTTTTAAAAATTGAGTAGGGGATGCCAGAGCAATAGTTCAGTGAGGGAGGGCATTTGCCTTGCACGCAGCCGACCTGGGTTTGATCCCCGGCATCCCATATGGTCCACCGAAGCACTGCCAGGAGTAATTCCTGAGTGCAGAGCCAGGAGTAACCCCCTGAGCATCGCCAGATGTAACCCAAAAAGAAAAACAAAATTGAGTAGGAACCAGAGCAATAGTCCAGCAGATAGGGCATTTGCCTTGCATGTGGCTAGACTCAGGTTTGATCCCCGGCATCCCATATGGTCCCTTGAGCACCACCAGGAGTAATTCCTGAGTGCAGAGCCGGGAGCAACCCCTGAGCATTGCTGGGTGCGACCCCAAAAAAGTTAAATATAAATGAATGAATGAATGAATGAATGAATGAATGAGATGATTAAAATTAAAAACTGTGACCAAAAGAACCAGAGTCATAGTCCAGCTAAGCTTAGGACAATTGCCTTGTGTGCGGCCAACCCGGGTTTGATCCCAGGCATCTATACGGTCCCCTGAGCACCACCAGGAGTAATTCCTGAGTGCAGAGGCAGGAGTAATCCCTGAACATCGCTGAGTG
This sequence comes from Cryptotis parvus, assembly GCA_021461705.1. NCBI lineage: Eukaryota > Metazoa > Chordata > Mammalia > Eulipotyphla > Soricidae > Cryptotis > Cryptotis parvus. The sequence goes on from JAJIBD010008768.1 coordinate 82,435, forward strand.
TGATCAAAAAAAGGAAAAAAACAAAAAACAATGACCAAGACTGTGAGGTTTGCTTGGACAAAAAAGCAGCAGCACTCCGAATCAGAGACCACCTGGCCCCCAGCACGAAGACGGGACTCATAGCCCACCTGGTGCCAGGACGCCCCCAGGCCTCAGTCTGTGCTTTTCCACATGGACCCCACGACAGATGACGGGAGCAGGAGCAGGTGCACTGGTTCCACTAGTCTTGGTTCCCTTTTCCTGCCAGGACAGTTTAAAAATCCCACTCAGGGGGCCGGAGTGATAGCCCAGC